>JAOTRH010039809.1:0-53670 GCA_034768845.1 Heliamphora exappendiculata
TATAAATAATTTTTTAAATTTAATTATAGGAGAAAATTCGGGTATTTTTACATAGATTCGTTTCTTGACTTTTCGATTTTAACTCTTGTCTTAAATGACTTGGACTTATAACTTTGACTTCTTATCCTCAATATTTGGGTTTTAATATATGCTTGTGTAGCTCTCCCTCTGTCTCGGTTCTCGAAATCGAAAAGGTTAAACGTGTTAATATATATTTAGTATTAAGATGTTAAGTAATAATAATATCATGTGGGGATGCCTACAATATCTATTGTAGGCTCTCATTTGCTTAATAAATACATGGGTATGTCTCACAATGAGACACGTTTTTTCGTATTCTTTCTCTTTTCTACCATGGTATCAGAGCCATGTAACCCTAGCCACCAAACCCTAACCTTTAGTCCCTCTAGCCACTGCCAGCCACAAACCATAGTTTTTGCGTCGCAACCATCGCCGGACCTCCGGTGACCCTCGTCGACCCTCGTCGGACCTTCGCCGGCCCTTGTTGGACCTCTGTCGGCCCTCGTCCACCAGTCATCCAGCCACCGCCAGACACAAACCCTAACCCTAGCGTCGCGACCAACCACAAACCCTAATCTTCGCGTCGCGACCAGACACAAACCTTAGCCGCCAGTCAGCGCCGACCCTTCCAAGCCCCTCTTTGACCCTCGTCGGACCTCCGCCGACCCTCGCCGACCACCATTGGCCCTTCGTCAACCACCGCCGACCTCCGTTAGAACCACAGCAGGCCTTTGTGACCTACCTCAGTCGCCGTAACAGCTTTTAAACCTCCTCCCAGGACCTCCAGCCACTCGTTGACCACTCGCCGGACCTCGTCGACCTCCGGCGAGCCTCATCGACCCTCGCCGGACCTCCGATAGTCCTTTTTAGAGGGTTTTTTTCTCTCTCTCTCTCCCTCTCTCTCTCTTTCCCTCGTTGCATCTGTCTAGTCTGTACAATGGGCTGTGGTATGCTAGTTCGATGATGCAGTGAGGGTTCCGCACTGTTCTCGGTCATTCTCCCATGTGGATGTAACTTGTGCTCCGTGGTATTTTTTGTTTTTGGTCTCCTTACTGGTAGACAAGGATATCAGAGGTTTCGGTGACCCGTGAACCTCAAGTTGAAGCTGGCCAGCAGCGTACCACAGAGGTGTTTTTCTCATCCACACGGTTAGTAGATCGGCGACTTGATGGCGCCAACAGTTATGCATTATGAAAAAAGAGTGTTTTGAAGTCGCTTTAGGGAATGGAGCTCGATTCCCATTTATTTGATGATCCTCCATCTCAAGCCTCAACAACCTTTCAGACCTGGACCTGGGACGATGCCCGAATATTCAGTCAGCTACTCAATTCAATGGAATCTTCCATTTAGGCCTTGGTGGGTAACACTGATACTGTACGAGAGATCTGGTTCTCATTGGAGTTAATTTATTCATCCACCAATGATCTCTCTCGTTTATATGACGTTATGAAAGGCTTCTTTCAATCTCAGCAATCCGAGAAGCCGCTTTAGGATCATTTTTTGCAATTCAAGGTTTTGGCAGACGAGTTTGACCGGCTCCTTTCATTCACGAATCAGGTGTCCCAGTTTCAGCAGCAGAGACAACAATTACTAGTGGTGTGCTTCTTGGCCAGTTTGGATTTCGAGTTTGACTCGACGAGTTCTCAGATTCTTGTCGGGACAGATATTCCTACTCTTTTCGAGACGTTCCGACGCCTAAGTCGAGCATATCATCGAGATGACTCTCGAGGCCCTACTGCATCCCCTGTTGAGGCATCTGACCAATCTGATTTAGTAGGCATTCATGGCAACCGCAACAGTCAAGGCCGCGGTCGTGGTAGTGGTAGGTCTGGTCGTGGAGGGGGTCGTGATGGTGGTCGCGAGACCCGTACATGCCATTATTGCGGAATAAGGGGCACATTCGTAGTGAGTGCTACAAACTTCATGGAAAGCCCCCATTGGTGGCCAATGCCACATTCAATTTTAGCCAGCCAGACTACATCCGGTCGAGTCCTCAGGGGGCACCCAGCTCAGCCAGACGAGTTGTAGAGATGACTGCAGCAGAGTATGATCAGTACATGTATGGACAGACTGGACAAAATGCGAGTTCGTCTGAGGTACCGGCAGCCACATTTTCAGGTAATCCTACTGCATGTGTGGCTTCTCCCCACACTTGGGTTATCGATTCTGGCGCTTCTGCTCACATAGCTGGATCATCAGGTATTCTCTCTGATTACAAGCCTACCCCTGGTCATCCTGGTGTCTTGGTGGCTAATGGATCTTCCCTAGCTGTCAAGGGTTGCGGTGTTGCGACACCAACCTCTGCCATCTCCTTATATAATGTCTTGCATACCCCTGATAACCCCTTCAATTTATTATCCACCAGTTAAATTACCTCTGATTTGGGTTGTTCAGTGACATTCTTTCCTGATTCTTGTATTTTTCAAGATCTTTCGACGAAGAGGACTATCAGTAGAGGACGAGTCTCTAGGGGGTTGTACCTGCTGGATGCTGCTCCTGCTCAATCATATTCAGCCGTATCATCTTCTGCTCTTGATATTCACTGTCGTGTTGGGCATCCTAGTTTACCAAATCTCAAAATATTTTATCCTAGTTTAAAGTCTGTGTTGACTATTGAGTGTGAGTCATGTCGTTTTACTAAGTACCTGCGTGTGCCTTTTCTTCTCATGTCAATAAAAGAGCTTCAACTCCGTTTCAGTTAGTTCATTCCGATGTTTGGGGACCTAGTCCGGTCACATTTTTATTTGGTTTTCGCTACTTTGTGAGTTTTATTGATGATTACTCTCGCACCACCTTTCTCTATTTAATACAGCATAAATCTAAAGTTGTGTATGTGTTTATCTAATTTGGCATGACTATATAAAATTAATTTGGCACTTGTGTTAAAATCTTTCGGAGTGATAATGGGCGGGAATATTTGTCTACTACTATAAGGGAATTCTTGATAAGTCGTGGTATTTCTCATCAAAGGTCGTGTCCCGATACTCCCGAACAAAATGGGGTAGCTGAACGAAAAAATAGACATGTGTTAGAAACAGCCCGGGCTCTATTGTCTCATATGCATGTGCCTCATCAGTTTTGGACTGAGGCGGTTCTTACGACGTGCTATCTCAGTAATTGCATGCCGTCCACTGTATTGGGTGGTCTTTCTCCTATATCTGTACTAACTCCTATGGCGCCTCTACATTCTTTGCCACTTAAAATCTTTGGTTGCATATGCTATGTGCGCGACACTAGACCACAGGTTACCAAACTTGATTCTCGTACCCTGAAATGTGTGTTCCTTGGCTATCCTCAATATCAAAAAGGGTATCGGTGTTATTGTTCTACTCTCCATCAATTTGTTGTGTCTCGGGACGTCACATTTCTTGAGTCAATCCCTTTCTATTCACCATCTCTTTCCCGTCTATCTCCTGATTACGAGTCACCTCCCCCTCCTTTGTCTGCTGATTTTATGCTTTCTCGGGTTACCACTAATGTTCACACTACATCTCTTGAGCCACTCTCAACGTCGCCTCCAGCACCTTCACCTCTGAGTGATCCGACCCCTATTGAGCCAGTCCTCTCGTCGGCTGATCCGCCAGCCTGTGAGCCCTCTATTGCTGCCCGTCACCCATATCGCTGATGTCGGGATCACCCTAGGTATGTTGAGTCTTATAAGGGGTTGTCAGCTTCCTTATAGGTCTTTCTTTCTGCACTGAATACTACTGCTGTTCCGAGAAGTGTTTTAGAGGCTCTCTATCATCCTAGTTGGTGATCAGCTATGTTAGAGGAAATGTCCGCCTTGAAGCATAATGGTACCTGGAAACTTGTTTCTTTTTCTGCCGGGAAGTAGGCCGTTGGCTGCAAATGGGTCTATACAGTAAAGGTGAATCCTAATAGTTTTTTGGCTCGTTTAAAAGCACACCTTAGTGTAAAGGGATATGCTCAGACATATGGCGTTGACTACTTTGAGACGTTCGCTCCAGTCTCCAAGATGACCTCTATTCAATTATTCCTCTCTCTTGCTGCCACCAAGAACTTGCCCTTGTATCAGCTGGATGTTAAAATGCCTTCCTCCACGGCGACCTTCAGGAAGAAGTTTATATGGAGCAACCTCCTGCGTTTGTTGCTCAGGGGGGGTCTGGCCTTGTGTGTCGACTTTGTCGGTCTTTATACGGTCTAAAACAATCTCCTCGGGCTTGGTTTGGGAGATTCAGTACGGTGGTACAATAGTTTGGACTACAACAGTCAAGCAAAGATCATACAGTGTTCTTTTGTTGGACTGATGCAAGATGTATTCTTTTCGTTGTATATGTTGATGATATTGTTATTACTGGTGATGATCATGTTGGGATTGGCAACTTAAAGATTTTCTTGCAGTCATAATTTCAAACGAAGGATCTTGAACACTTGCAATATTTTTTGGGAGTTGAGGTAGCTAGAGGTAAACAATGGATCTTTATTTCTCAAAGGAAATATGTGATTGACATTCTGCATGTTGCCGGTCTACTGAATGCAAAAAGTGTGGAGTCTTGGATGAATCCAAGTTTGAAGCTTCTTCCTAGTGAAGGTGATGTGTTTCCTCATCCAGACAGGTATCGACGAATGGTGGGAAAACTTAATTATTTGGCTACCATGACTAGACCAGACATTGCCTATCCGGTCAGCGTTGTCAGTCAATTCATGTCTGATCCTCGTACTCCCCACTAGAATGCAGTGATTCATATCCTTCGGTATCTCAGCAGCAACCTAGGGATGGGTCTACAGTTTTGTGATCGGGGTCATTCGCGCACCGAGGGCTATTCTGATGCAGACTGGGCAGGAAGTTCAATTGATAGAAGATCCACATTAGGGTTCGCTGTTTTTGTTGATGGGAACCTCGTGCATGAAAAAGAAAGAAATAAGATGTGGTATCGAGATCAAGAGCAGAGGCAGAATACAGGTTCATGGCATTA
The DNA here is from genome assembly GCA_034768845.1 of Heliamphora exappendiculata. Taxonomy (NCBI): domain Eukaryota; kingdom Viridiplantae; phylum Streptophyta; class Magnoliopsida; order Ericales; family Sarraceniaceae; genus Heliamphora; species Heliamphora exappendiculata. The sequence continues at coordinate 4,959 of JAOTRH010039809.1, forward strand.
ACTACATATGAAATTATGTGGGTTCGATAACTTCTCACTAAATTAGACGAATCGCCTATGGGTCCTACTAAGTTATGGTGTGACAATAGGTCTGCTGTTTACATCGCTACTAATCCAGTGTTTCATGAGCGAACTAAGCACATCGAGATCGACTGTCATTTCATCCGCCACGAGTATAAGAACGACACTATCGATTTTGCCTTTGTTCGTTCTAGTGAACAGTTGGCTGAAGTGTTCACTAAATCACTGCCCGGGCCCCGGGTTCACTATATTTGTAACAAGTTGGACATGATTGATATCTATGCTCCAACTTGAGGAGGGTGTTAATATATATTTAGTATTAAGATGTTAAGTAATAATAATATCCTGTGGGGATGCCCACATGATCTATTGTAGGCTCTCATTTACTTAATAAATACGTGGGTATGTCTCACAATGAGACACATTTTTCTGTATTCTTTCTCTCTTTTCTAACAAAACAGTCGGGCCGGTTCGTCTTACCGAACTTAGGTTCGAGATTTCGTTTCTTTTGAGATGTTATTTCTTTTCTATTCGTATCTTGAGTTCGGGTAATTACAATCTACCATTCTTTAAGAAAATTCGTCCTCAAAATTTACATACCTTACTCGAAGAGACGTGTATATTTCGCATGATAAAACTTTAAAGCCAAAGCTACAGTTCAAACTAATAGTTTCTAAAACACGACTCTATTCAACAATTGAAAATGCCATTAAAGGCTAACACTTACCCTTAAAGGAACTACAACTCAATACATTTGAAGACCAACCCTTGCCCTTACCGGGCTTCCACACACCCTTACAGGGTAAAACTCTTTTAAATTAATCATACCCCTTTCATGGTGGTACCTTTAGGAACACACGGTCTCCTACTATAAACTCCAGGTCGCTTCTCCTATTATTTGCATAACTCTTCTGTCTGTCTTGCGATTGCTTCAATCTCTCTCGGATCAACTTAATCTTGTTAGTGGAGATTTGAACTATTTCTGGTCCAAGTAACTTCCTCTCTCCGACTTCTTTCCAACAAATTGAGCTTTGACATTTCCTGCCGTACAATGCTTCGTAAGGGGCCAACCTTATAGTTGACTGAAAATTATTGTTATATGCAAACTCGATCAACGACAAATGTTCCTCCCAGCTTCCAACAAAGTCTAGAATGCATGCTCTAAGCATATCTTCTAAGGTCTGAATTGTCCTATCTGATTAACCGTCAGTCTGCAGATGGAAAGCCGTGCTAAACTTTAAAGTAGTCCCCAATGCTTCTTGTTTGGCTAAAATCAGGACGTAAAATGTGGGTCTCTGTCCAATACTATAGAAACTGGTACTTCGTGTAGCCTAACGATCTCATCTATATGAAGCTGTGGAAATCGATCCACAGAATACGTCATTTTTATTGGTAGGTTGTGAGCTGACTTCGTCAACCTATCCACAATTACCTAAATAGCATCATTCCCATTGTTTGTGGGAGTCGAGTTACGAAATTCGTGGTAATATGTTTCCACTTCCACTCGGGTATAGGTAACGATTGTAGTAATCATGTCGGCTTTTGGTGTTCAATCTTAACTTGCTGGTATACTAAACATCTTGTCACAAAATTCGCTACGTCCTTCTTCATCCTACTCTACCAGTAACTTTTCTTTAATTCTCTATACAACTTCGTACTTTCTGGGTGCATGGTGTATGTTGAGTTATGCGCTTCATCTAAGATCTGCCTTCTCAACTCTCCATTATTGGGCACATACAATCTGTGACCGAACCACAATACGCCATCTCGAACTTCAAATTTTGTTTTCCTTTTAGCTGTTGCTTCTGCTCTTATCTTGTCCATTTGATTATCCGCCAATTAAGCTGCTCGAATTTGATCTAATACGGTTGGTCTTATGCCCAGAGTTGGTAATAGGCATGCATTCCTTCCTATGGCAAGACAGGTTCTAAGCATTCGTATTTCAAAAAAAGTATCAGCTCATACCGCTCGCAGATGGGCTATTTTTCCCAATGATTTTCGGCTTAGGACATCTACCACGACGTTTGTCTTCCCCGGATGATAGTGAATCGTATAGTCATAATCCTTAATTAACTCCATTCATCTCCTTTTTCTCAAGTTCAGCTCTTTCTGGATGAAAATATACTTCAAGCTCTGATGATCCGTAAAGATCTCACAAGGGACGCCGTACAAATATTGTCTCTATATGTTGCGCGCGAAGACGATTGTTGTTAACTCTAGATCGTAGGTAGGGTAATTCTTCTCATGAGGTTTTAATTGTCTAGATGCATAGGCGATAACCTTCCCGTGTTGCATCAACACGCAACCAACCTTGGTGTGACGCGTTACTATAAATAACAAAGCCGTCGTTGGCTGACATAAGGGTAAGTACAAGTGCTGACACCAAATTGGACTTCAACTCTTGAAAACTCCATTCGCATTCGTTGGACCATTTAAACTTGATATTTTTCTAAGTTAACCGAGTCAAGGACTTCGCAATCAGGGAAAAGTCCCAAATAAAATGCCGGTAATAACTTGCTAACCCCAAAAGGCTTCGTATCTCAGTCACGCTAGTTGGCTTTTTTCAATTGACTACTGCTTCCACATTCATTGGGTCTACTTGTATCCCTCCTTCAGATATAACATACTCAGCTACACCACTCGATCCAACTAAAACTCACACTTTTCAAATTTTTGCATACAACTAGTGCTTTCTCAAGATCTACAAAGAAATCTTCGAGTGTTCCCTATGTTCCTCCTCACTTCGAGAGTATACCCAAATGTCGTCTATGAACACAATTACGAATTGGTCTAGAAAGCTTCTAAACACCATATCAATTAGGTCCATAAACACAGCAGGCGCATTCTTTAACCTAAAGGCATCACCACAAATTCATAATATCTGTAACGAGTCATAAAGGTAGTCTTGGGTACATCTGACTCTCGTACTTCCAATTGATAGTATCCTGACCTCAAGTCTATCTTGGAGAACACTCTGGCTACTTGCAGCTGGTCGAACATGTCGTTTACCCTAGGCAAAGGATGCTTGTTCTTAACGATCATCCTATTCGATTGTCGATAGTCAATACACATCCTCAGTGTTCCATCCTTCTTTTTCACGAACAGAATAGGTGCTCCCCATTGTTCCTTCAACTCTAGTAACTCAGTGGGTGACATTCTGTAGAGAGGAATAGATGTGGGCGATGTGCCTAGGTAGAGATCGATTGTAAACTCTACTTCTAGGTCTAGCGGTAATCCTGGTAAATCATCTGGAACGTCTAGAAACTCACAAATAATTGGTACCTCCAAAAGCTTCTTTTCTTCCATCTCTTCGTTCATCACATGTGCCAAAAATCCCTGGCAACCCTTCTTCAACATCTTCGAAGCCTTGATGGCTGACACGATACGGATAGGTGTTCTACTCTTGTCCCATTGGAAAACAAATTTCTCCTCTATGGGTATCCTAAAGATTACTATTTTCCTAAAACAATCTAACGACGCATGGAAGGATGACAACCAGTCCATCCCAAGAATCAAATAAAACTCAAACATAACTAAAGCCATCAAATCTACCAACAACTCCCTATCTTCTATTTTCAACACAATCTTTACACACATTTTTAATTACCACTTTAGTCTTGCGACCATCAAGACTAATACTGCCGCTTGAACCTAATGCATCACTAGGGCTAAATATACCATATAGACTAAACACTCCACAGGTATATGCTTACCCATACGAACCCAATCACAACCCTCGTCATAACATAATATACATTCACATCTTTCCTTCACATACGTACCACTCACTCAACAATTCTTTAACCGAATAGTACTAACCCCTTATTCTAAAATCTCTTACCATCATCACTCAATCCCTTCACACATTCTCTGCCACACAACCGAACTAAGAATCACTTTCTCACTTTAACTATTTTATGTTACCTACATTTTACAAAGACACTCGATTCACTCAAGACCAATTACAAAAATCATACCTATTAATTTGTATAGTTTTACTTACACTTCCACTATTCTCATCCAAACACTTATTCCTCCAGTGTACTCACACTAAGTTGCTTCATAACTCCACCAGAAACAATAGAATTATATCACCATTCAACTTCTCATACATAGAGTTCACACATTTTTACGAAAAAATTCCTTTTCTATATAAGAAACATTTATGCACTAATCTAAACAAGCTTGCCCTAATGAGTAACATCACAAAAAAATTTCGAAAGCAACTTCCTTGCGACTCACATCAATACTACAACGAAAATCGAATACCAACTCCATACGAGTTACACAATTTAGATATCAAACGAATATAAATCGATACTTAAGAACTTACCATATGAACAACTCAGTCTGTCTAAAATGCGCACTCCACCGCTTAACCAATTTTCAGCGTCAACGGGACTAACTATTTCCACAAACTCCTTGGTACCAAAATCCTTGAATTGCTTAACTAAAGAGTTACCCGTCATTCTGGCCCGAATTGCAATTCATCTTTCGCTATGTTCACCCAACTTGTGTAGTTGTTCATCTCGAGAACCGTCATCCTTGTTCTAATCCGAAAACTTAATCCCTTCTTAAACCTTTTACACCTTGTCTCCTCATCAGTTATAAGCTAGGTGGCATATCGTGACAACTCTGTAAACTTCATCTCAAAATTTTCCATAGTCATCCTTCCTTGTTCCAAGTCGATGGATTCTTGCTCCTTCTCATTCTTGTAGTTTACGGGCTTGTATTGCTCGTCGAACGCTTTCTCGAAACGATCCCAAGTATTTCTCTGGGGTACGGGAGATTCAACTCCTGGCATCGGCATTTTCAGTGATCGCTCTGCGGCTTCCCACTAGTGACACGCTTCTTCTCTGAACATAAAAGCTATGAAGTCAATCTTATTATCTGTATCTATCCCCAACCTCTCTAGAATATGCATGACATCTTTCAACTAGTTTTCTACTTCTGCAGGGCTAAGGGTTCCAGTGAACTCCTTCGCAGCCAGATCCTTAAATTATTTGATTAAGGGGTTACTGTTCCTCTCAGCTCGCATTGTGATCCAACTCGCGTTCTGTTCGGTCAGCTTTACGATTGCCTCTAATATCCTAGAGGTTGGGTCAGGTTCTACTGATCCCACTTGCGGAGATTCTTCTTGTCGTGCCACGCTCCGTCTGAGTTTCTCCATGCTCCTTCTTATCGTAGGAAAGCTTTGACTTAGGGTTCGACACAAGAGTTTAACTTATAGACATAAGGATAAGAATAAACTGTCTACGAAAGGTTTGAATGACATAAGGTTCGTCCTCTTTAATCTGATAACCCACTTAGACTTCGCAAAACGACAGCAACACAAGGCCCCTCCCGAGTTATCTCCCTAATCAAATAACTTGCTTAGATTTTCAATTAGGACCTTGCATTTGTAGAACACGTTTTCCAAATGGACCTCAAAGCCAGTCAGTCAAATGCCCAAAAGCAAAGGTATGACAACCTCAGGCCTAAACTACTCTTCTCAACAAATTACGAGACGACGGACTTAACCTATGGTCCACCACAGATCACACTCTAACAAGTCTACAGAACCTATAACCTAGAGCTCTAATACCAAAATATAACACCCCGCTCTTGCAAGGCACCAAATCTGTACAAAGGGATGTAATGCCGCCGCAGACCGGCGACGAAATGAAAAGATAAGGGATAAAGATATTAAGAGATTAAACAAGTACTTCTAAGCAACCACAGCACCTTAATGTCAAAAGAGGTATACATGAGTCACTAGGAATTCGCTATCCCATGGGCATACATTACTTCTAAAACATCAAACACCTTTAGGGTCTTATACATGAAGCTCTGCCAAAACTAAAAACTAAACAAAAAAAAATCAAACCAAAAAGATTCCCAACATCAGAACCAAAACTACTCGACGATGCCTATGGTGGACCAACTCCTATCCGTTCTTGGTATCTGCAACCACAGAGATTACAAGATAGCGCATTTAGCATTATCATGAACAGAAAATGCAGTACTTAGTTAAGAATAACTGAAAACTCTTTTTAAAAATAGTTCATCAAATTTTTCACGAAAATATAGAGACTGATGCATTTGCTTGAACATGAAAATACCACAAATTATACATAACTTTCTCAGTATTGTAAATAGAAATTGGTCCTAACTCAACTGCCACAAATTTAAAATGCATGACCACTATCTCAAAACTAGACTCAAACCCCAACAATGTCCAAGTAGTCTTCAACCTCACGATCGAAAATTTTGACGGTACTGTAACCTCAATTTACAATGCACGGATTGCAACGTGATGGAATGACTGCCACTCTCTACCAAGCACGAGTGGTATGTACTTAAACTTGGGACTCAGCTCAAAATCCTTAAAGGCAAAACCCCCACTTAACGAAAAACCTCTCCTATAGGGATAAATGAAAAACCCTTAGTTGGGTAACCTCTCTCATAACGGGATATAAATGGTCAAAAACCCTTGTAACTTGGCACTTTGGAATAACCACATAGCATTAACCATACTTTTATAATAACATCATACTAGCTCAACATGTCATGGATGGCACACTTGAATTAAAAATATTATGGCTTTTGAAAATAATAGGTTCATGCGATCGTCAAACTAGTTATAGTTCAAAACATGCACTTCAAAACATTTTCATGCATCATTTACATAAACTCAAGTTCAAGATAATGGCTAAGCACTCTCACCTTATCTTATATACGTACGAACCGAGCCTTTATCAATGAGCTAAACTTGCTCCTCGGGTAATAAAACTTTCATGCCTAACAAGCAAACATGACTTAACCATCAATACAGATATTCTACCCATCTTAGAACGTGAAGTACTAAAATGATTCGGACCGTTGAGTGTTTTCTTGATTTTTGGGACCATGGTTATTTTCTTTTTAGGTTTAAGAGGTACTACACACTTTTCTAATCCTTCACTTGATTAAAAATTTAACTTAATCATTTATTACTCTCTTCTAATTATTAAACTTTAAAGTACCACATTATTTTGAGGTACTTAGATTTGGAGTTGGATTATAATTTATGGTAATGATTTAGATTAAAATATTCTCTACAACTTTCATATTTTACACTATGGCTAAAACCTAAGGCAACTAGGTGAAAAACTTGACAGAAACAAAAATGGTTCAGTACTTGTACAGAAAATTGGCCAAAAAAGTGTCTTTGTTGGTCTCGGTTTTGGGGCATCAAAACATGTCAAAATGATCCCATTCTTGGATATGTTCTAGCTTAACATGTCCCATACAAGTTTCATGTTTAGTGAAAAAGGTAGTGATTTGGAACAAATTAGAGTTTTTGGCCATTTTATAAAATAGGTTCTGTCAGCCGCCAAAACTCAGTAGAGCCGATTTCGGACAGAGAGTTTGAGACGATTTTGAAAGACTTTCCCAAGGCATCTAGGTCTGATTTTGGACAGTAAGTAGTTCCATATGTTAGCTACAATATTTATGTAGACCACTTTTGGAGTAGGTCACTAAAAATAGGGGTTTTGAGCTACACAAAAATATGCGACAGATGTATCCTTTGAGGGTTGAAACACAACAGAGAGTTTCAAAGGGATTTTGACCCATCAAAACTCAATAGATTAGGCTCAATTTTGGTGGGTAGCTAGATATACATGTTATCTACTGCTTTCATGTTTTGGCCAAAGCTTGGATCTCATTTTAAATTAGGGTTTTCAAGTCTGTATTGCTGACTGGTATGAAATCGGCACACTCGGGTCGAATTACAATATCTCGAGTTTTACTCACTGAAATGCGTTTAAACAAATTTTGGATGAAAGATAACACAAAAACTTAGGTCTGAACATAAAGAACACGCTTATAGCATTTTTTTACATTGAGTTATGATGTTCCAAAGATCAGGACAGAAAGCTTAAAACGCCCAAAACTCAGGCCTATTTTGGTTCTAGCCTCTTAGTGTCACGTGTGTAAGTTTCTGACCCATCTTCTTTGTATACATGCGTTGTACTTCAATATATTAATGCTCTAGAGTTTATAGAAGTCATGGATCCCATGAAAAAATTCACACCAACTCACAACTTCAACATTCATACAGAATAGTCCTAAGAATCTAACCATAACGCCCTTATTTTTGAGTTTTTAGTTCTTATTCTTAGATTTGTGTTTGGAAATAATGAAAGAGGTATTTGATATGTATAAAATCAGAAGTGTTGAGTCTTGATTACTTTGTTTAGAAGTTGTTTCTTGGTGATAGAAAATCTTAGACTTAGCTTTCAAGCTCTATGGATCATTCTCCTTCTTTATTTTTTGTTGTAGCGTTAGGTAGGAAAAACTGTGTATCTGGACTAGGGTTGAGTGTATATAATATTCTAGAATAGGCTAATTGCTAATTTCACTCAATATTCCACTTTCTTCAATTATTTCTTACATTCACCATTTTCAAAATCAATTTTTTATTTTACATTACACCGAATTCTATATTTTGCCATTCATTCAATCATTGCTTCATTTTGTACCACTCAATTGTTCTTTTTTTTTTTTACTTTTTTTTTCAGACTTTTTCACCCTTCCGGATTGTAGACTTTATTGTATTCAATATAGCCACTTAACTTGTTCACATGATATTTTCAGATATAACAGGAGAACTCAGATATAACAGGAGAACAAGAAAAAAAAAACTTACATTTAAAAGGCTCAAAAAGTGGGGACTAGAGTCAATTGAATAGAAAAAATACAAACATTTCGAACATAGAAATATGGCTTAAAATTCTTTCCCAAGTTTAACAAAAATCTTTTGCATAGTCCTTATGTTTAGAAAATTTCAAATTCAACTCATATAACAAATTCTTAATTTTTGGCCAAAAGAATGAACTACGAGATTATACAACGACAGTTGAATGCTGAATAAAAGAAAAATGAGTAAATGTAGTAATAATCTCTCAAAAAAAATTACTGATTCAAATACTCACTGGGTTAAGTCTCCATCTTATTATTTTTTCAAATCATTCTTACTACAAATATTCATTAGTATAAAAATCAATTTCAACAATCAAATGTGCAGTGCCAGATTATGTTAAATGTATAATTTCATGATTTTTTTTATAATTACAACAGTAGACCAAAACTATTGTATTCCTTTTATTTAAGGTTGTAAATTTATAACTAAACTTTAAACTTCTCAAATTTTTATTTTATTTTATTTATTTATTAATATTAATATTATTATATTTTTATTTTTTTTAATTTCACACAGTTCAAGTTTGGCAATGAACACAATAACACCCCCAACTCGCATATTGCATTGTCCGTAGTGCGAACACAATGAAACAAGAAGAAAATAAAAGTTACTATAGAATAAAGCAATCTCGAAATATAACACCTGTGAATAAAAACTAGAACCTCCACAAAACAAAAAGTAAAGCGAATAAAGACAGTTAAAACTAACAGAAAATACATATATTTATTAATTGCAAACTATGATTATCACATAGACAAAAAAAAATACAAGAACAACAAAAGAAAAATGCCCTAAAGGCCTACTGATTATGGGACGAATGTGGGTAACAGTGAGAAAAATCTAAAGCTTGAAAAGAAAAAGAGAAAAAGAAAAGAACAAAAACAAAAGAAGGAAAAGCATCAATAAGGAGGGGGGAGGAGGAGGTCCATGCGGAGGAGCCAGGTTAAAGTGGTGGTGCAGCGCTGATAGCTGCTCCCCGGTCCTAGCTAGGTTGGCCGTAAATGTGGCCTCCAATGAGGCCTGGCCTGCCTCCAGCGTTGCCTGCCCGTCCTCCAATCAGTCTAATCGGTCGTTCAAGGCCTTATAGGCAGCCTCAGTTAAGGACCAGGTGGAGGAAGGAGGAAGGCAACGAGGAGAAGGACACAGGCGTTAAGCCAGAGTGGCTGCTCTGCTCCTGGGACGGTGGATGTTTGGGGTTGGCACGCTTACTCAAAGCGAGGCGGCTCTTATGCCACGCTGCTTGAGTGTAGACATTCGTCGTTAGGACGGAACGTTAGAATGGGGACAGAAGGAAGGGATTCGGGATTGAGGTGGTGGGGGTCAGGATAAAGGGGGAGATGAGGCTGGAGTGGGGGAGATGGCGGTTGGTGCGAGGCGTGGTGATGAACTTCAGCATCTCATCCAGCGTGAAGTGGGGGATGGAGACTGAAGCATTGGTGTTGTCACTCCCCGAACTCCGGGTCACGTGAAACACCCATAAACAACCAAGATAGCACCTAACCTGAGAATACCTTCTCAAGATAAACCATACATACAATGTATATAATCGCCAACCGACTTACATTACACGACCCTAATGCCGGAAAATATGTTACAACATACATGTTCAAAACGAGCAAAAAGAAAGACTACTGATCTTCCACCTCTCCAGCAACTCCGGATCAACCTGCGTGACCGGTACCTGAGGAAAATCAAATCCAACACCGTGAGCCAATGCTCAGCAGATACTAGACAAGGCATGCAATATAAGCTAAACATGTTAGAAAAACGAGGTGCAGTTTTAGACTCTCTTTCAAGCCTTAAGACAGTTTGAAAACACGGCTCGCACGAGCCCCAAAGATAGCAGGTATATATATGCAACACACGAACATATATCTAAACCGACTTCTCAAACCCCGACAAGCTAACTCATGCAATCCATGCACTACGCTCAACACACTATGAGCACACACCCAACACATATCTCTCCAATACCTCGTTTTTTGTGCTTCAGATTCACACGCACTATCTTTATGATCACGTTTTCATCCTTAAAACTATGCATATCATCCTAACAGATATCATGCCACAGTTAAGGAAAAGCAGTAAAAATACAAACAAAGGTAACAACTATAGACTCTTTCCCATTACCTTAGTCCTGAACCACTTAAGGCCTGCTAGGTAATGACAAGTTCTATACGGAGCTACAACAACGGCGCCATTCACGGAGGCAACCGACTCTCTTTACGAATTTCTGCGACCGATGGAAGAGCATCCAATACCACGTTTACGGGAATTAACCTGAGGGACCGTAACAAACCCACTCTGCGCACACAACACAAGGATCTTATCAGGCTTTCACCGAAGGACCACTGTCCCATCTAACATTTCTCGGGCTTTCACCGAAGGATCTCAATCCCATCTAACACATTCTCGGGCTTTCACCGAAGGATCTCAATCCCATCTAACGCATGCCACCCATGCAACTCAACGCACGCAACCCGTGCAACACACGCAATGCACGTAACCCGTGCAACACACGAAACGCACACAACCCGTGCAACATGCACCACATGCATCCGCTCTTTAGAGCCCACATATACATGCCTATAAAACTATGAGTTTTAAAGCATAAATCACGTAATTCTCTTACATAATCTGTACATGAATAAATAGTTATAAATGCACTTAACCATGTATAACAATACATCATGACGCCACCTGCCATATAACCCGACACGACATCACATGCCACGCACCCGTCATCCATTAATTCGAACGACTCGTCCACTCACTGGACAACCAACTGATGGCCAACCCAAAAACCATAAAACCCTTGTTTTCACAAACCCACATCTTTTTCCCAAAAGACCCACGGGCCCTAAACATGCCCAACACGGCCATCGCAAAACCAACGGTGACCACACGAGCCCAACACAAACCCGACGGTGAATAAACACCACGCACCTAACCGTACACCAACACCCATGTCTAACCATGCACGTCACCCGAGGACGGCATCTAAACAACCACTCGAGGCCACTATACGATCCCCAAAACTGCAACACGGTCAACCAAACCCCGAAACCCAACCACCGAACCACAAACACACAACCCAGCACCTCAGTCAACTGGACCCCAACCCCTAGTCGACTGAAAACAAACTAAAAAGGTCAAAAATGGCTAGGAGCACTGTTTAGTCGACTGACCCCCGAGGTCCAGTCGACCGAACCTCAAGAACCAAGATCCAGTCTACTGACCCCACGGTCCAATCGACTAGGCTGAGGCGAAAACAATTTTTGAGCTACGGGTTAGCTCTCCAAACCTTGAATTAATGCCTCCAAACACCCATCCAACACCCTCGGACATCCATACGCCTAGGCCTAGCACCAAGACCACGAAAGAAACTCCCGACACCCGATTTCATCCACCAAAATCGACTAAAAACCAGTTTTTAACCCAAAAATCCAACTTGAACATAAAATCAGATCTACAGCAATCTAACCGTTAAAAACACACACGGTTACACATAGCACCCTTATAAGATATGAGAGTCTAGGATCTTACCTCGGTGAGTGTAGACACCCCAATTTGACCCCGCCTAATCTTAGACGAATTCGATGATGAAAACAGGTGGAATGGTGCCTCAGTACGATCCTCATAAAGTAATCCAAGCTCGGTATTTGAACCCAAAACCTTTAAATCAATGAAATTTTGTGGAACCATCGAAACTTGCTACCCAAGTAAGGCGACCGCCATGTTCATTGTGGCGACCGCTATAGAACTTTGTGGAAACTCTAGCAAAAAATGGCGACCGCCAACTCTCATCATGGCGACCGCCAACTCGTATCATGGCGACCGTCATAGAACTTTGTGGAACCTTTTAAAAACATGGCGACCACCAACTTGCATTATGGCGACCGCCAACTCTAAATGACCAGACGTGTCCCTAAAACGTGGCGGCATCTCATTGGCTGAAGAAATCTATAAATACCATACCTCTAGTACGTTTTCAAGGACAGAATTTGAGTGGGACGGTTAGTGAGAGAAACTCTGCCGAGTTGCCGAGAAATTTCGAGCCTCGACACTGAAGCACTATCGAAATACCGAGATTCGAGCCTCTGACGTTCACATTAGCTTGGATCACCACCAGAGGATCGACCCATTGAAGCACATTACCTACTTGAGGATTCCTCGGCAATCTAGATACCTCGTTTGGATCCCTGATCTTTCTAACTCTATTTCCTCTCTTTTGGGGTGACCGGGTTAAAATTCAATTTCAATTTGCATATTCCTTCCATTTATATAGTTAATCTTGTTTATTTTAGTTGTTTTCTTTAGTTTCTTAGTTGCTAATTTCTCTACATTTCACACTAAGCACATTGTGTTTCTTTTTCTTATTTTTATCACTTTATCAATTTAGTGCTAAAATATTCTTGCAATTACAACTAATTAATATCGTTAATTGTTATAATAATATACTTACATACATATGGATATAGTTGTAAATACTATATTCATATTTGACAATTAAATAGTTATATTTTGACTCTTTTTATTTTTCTTTAAGTTTATATGCCATTATCTTCTTTTTCTTTTTTTCTTTTCTTTTAATGTAATTTAATTTCCTTTATTAAGCATTAGTTTAATTTTCTAACATTTATTTTATTTTCTTTCCTTTTAATTAGTCTAATTTTCCTTTAATAAGCATTTTAGTTCACTTTCTTTTCTTTTCCTTTTTTTTAATGCTCCATCTCATTTTCTTCTTAGCTTAATATTTTTTTTCTAGTTCTTATTGTCCATTTTTCATTTCTTTTCTTTATAGTAGTATAATTTTTCTTTTTAGCATTTTATTTTCATTCTTTTTTTCTTATAATGTAATTTTCTTTTCTTTTCCTTGTAATGTAGTTTTATTTTTTTTAATATTCTTTTTTTCTTTATTTATTTTCTTTTTTTTTTCTTTTCTTTCCATAATGTTTACCTTATTCTTCTTTCCTTTTCTTTTGTTAAACCCAAAAATTACAAAAGTCTCTTAAATTAATCTTTAAATGTTAGTATAAATTTTCTCTTATTATAGCAATTTTCTTCTCTTTTTTTTCTTTTTTTTTCTTTTGTCTCTTTTAAAGCATAAAATATAAATAGTTAAGTTTTCTTTTTCTTTAGTTTAATAGCATCTTCTAACTTTTTCATTCTAGCATAATTTTCTTAATAAACCCTTTTTTTTATTTTTCTTTTCTTCAAACCTCTAAATTCTCTTTGTTATGAAACCATTATTTTCTTTGTTAGTAAGTTTTTGTGAGACCCTGACCTGTTTTCTTTTTCAGCGTTTTTGAACGTGCGTTATATATTTTCGTTTGAGCATATTTTTATTGCTTTTGATGTATGATCGGGTTTAGATATGCATGCGAGATAGGTTCCCGGGGGCCGTGGGCCATTGTGGCGCAATTCTCCAAAAATTTCAAAAAAAAAGATATTTTGGAGGGCTATAAATATCTGGAGTTAGATATTTTCAAAAATATATTTTCCAAAACTTAACTCCTAAGTTTTTCGTTTTCTCTCTTCCTTCTCTCTAAGTTCTCGGGGACCCGGGGCTCGATTTTCAACGATCCAACAGCAGATCCTTGCTTTTGGCGTCGTGGGCTACGCAACCATCCAGTCAGATCTTGATTCTGGTGAAGCTCAATTTTGCACGTGGTTCGAGATGTCGAGTTTTAAACTCACCGAGGTAGAATTCGAGACCTATATGTGTTATAAGGGTGCTATGGATAATCGGGTGTCTTTTTACAGGTCGAATTGTTGTAGATCTGATTTTCTGTAAAGTTGAGTTTTTGGGTTAAAAATCGGGTTTTTGTCGATTTTGGTGGATGGAATCGGGTGCCGAGAGTTTCTTTTGAGGTCTTGGTGTTAGGCCTAGGCGTGTGGATGTTCACGGATGTTGATTTGGAGTTTCGAGGCTTCGATTCGAGGTGTGGAGGGCTGAACCCGTAGTTGAAAAATGATTTCTGGGTGAGTTCAGTCGATTGGATCATCATTTTGGGGTTTGATCGACCGAACCTATGGGTTCAGTCGACTGAACCATGCATCGAGGAATTTTTGGTTTTCCAGTGTGTTCTTCGGTCGTCTGGGGGATTGGTTCGGTAGACTGAAGTGCTGAGGTGTGTTTTGGTGGTTCCGTGGTTGGGTTTTGGTTTCTGATTGGCGTCCTATGGTATTCAATTGATTGATTTATGGGAATTGATCAATTTAAATACTTGTGGGTTCCTTTTGGGGTTTAGTTAATGGCTTGTGGTTTCGGGGGTCGTGTGGTGGCCTGGGGTGCTTATGTGATGCTGCCCTCGGGTGTGATGCGCATGGTTAGTTTAGGGTTTGTGGCACGATTGTGTGAGTGTTGGTTATGTGCACGACGTGTGGGTTCATGATTTGGTTTAAGGTGGGTTTCTGGTGAAAATCGGTCTGAGGGAGGTATCAAGTGTTGGCCTTCGAGTTAGGTGTTGGTTGTCCCAGTGCGTGGACGGTCCCGATTTGTGGACGGGTCATTTGGGTATCGAATGATGGGTGTGTGGCTTGTGATGTTTTGTCGGGTTATATAGTTATGTGCATTTATAACTTTTTATTTATGTAAGTGGATTACATGGCATAATATCTTACATGTATCGTGATTACATGCTTTAGAACTCAGAGTTTTATTAGGCATGGATGTGATGGATTTGTGGGGAACATGCATGGGGTGTATGTGGTATGTTATATGCATTTAAATTCTGATTAGGTTATGCATAGGAATATTCGGTGTTATCCCGTAGTGTTCGATGTTATCCCGTGATTTCAGTTTTTTCCTGTTATATGCGGTGTTATCCCGTTGTATGCGGTCTTATCCCGTGGCATGCGATTTTATCCCGTGGTATGATCCGTAGTTGGCGGTTTCATCCCGTCGCTTACCGTAAAGTATGCGATTTTATTCCGTGGTTTGGTTTACGATTTTATTCCGTGGTTTGATTTACGATTTTGTCCCGTGGTGGGCGGTCTTATCCCGCAGTGTACGGTTTTACCCCGTGGTTTGGTCTATGGTTTTAACCCATAGTATACGGTTTTATCCTGGAAGTGTATGTTTATGTACGGGTCTTTATCTCAGCGTTAGGGCTGTGGTTGCGGCGTGTGAGGGCCGGTTGTTAGATTTGTGGTTGCAGCGTATGAGAGCCAGTTGCATGTACCATGCACTGCATGAATTGCATTATGGGATGGATAAACTAATTTTCAAATTATTTTTAAGAGTCTTGTGTATTGCGATCTAAAAACTGTTATTCAACTATTTTCAGGCTCCTGTGAGTGAGTCAAAACATGGTTTGTATCCTCGCTTTCCTGTTTTCAAGTGAAAACTATTTTCAAAGCTTGAAAGATAGTCTAAACCTGCACTTTGATTTCCTAGTATATTTTGTTTATATTGCATGCTTGTCTAGTTTCTACTGAGCCTCGGCTCACGGTGTCAAATTTATTTTTCTTCAGGTACCGATCACGCTGGTTCATCTGGAGGTGCCGGAGGAGGTGGAAGAGTGTAGTCTTCCTTTTTGTTAACTTTTTACATGTATGCAATAACATATTTTTTGGGCATTAATGCCATGTAATATTGTCGTTTGGCGTTTATATACAATGCATGTATGATTTATTTTGAGAGTATATTCTCGGTTGGCTATCACGTTTAGTTGTTAATGGGTGTTTCACGTGGCCCAATGTTTGGGGCCTGACAACTTGATATCAGAGCTCTGGGTTCGAATACCTATGAGCCGTGGGAAGAGGTTGCATCACCGTGTGAGGTTGATTGCGTGTGCTTGATTGCATGTGTTTGGATGTTTTGATAACATGAACGTGATCGCATGCGGGTTTATGTTAATGACGTGTATATGTGCGCATGGGGGTTGAATATTAGGAGTGATAGTCCTGCCTTGGGGCGTTTGGATTAACTAACTTGGGAGCCAAGTTAGAAATGCGTTTAGCTGATGTGATTTCTATCAGGGAGTCTGAGCAGGTTATCCAGATTAACGTGTCATTCTTGTTGGATCTCCTTGATATGTGGGGTTGTTTAGCATGAACCTATGTGCTTATGTGTTAGCATTCTTAGGCGGTTTATGCTATATGTTTCCTTTTATGTCGTTTTCTTTCATATAGACGCGAAGTCGACGAGATGAGGGCGAGGCCGTGGTCGATACCGTGGCCGTGCTGTTGGCCAAGGGGATGTTCCTATCCCTAATGCTGGGGATGCAAATGGTCCCCAAGGACCTGTTGACATGGTAGGGTTGTTGCGTGCGCTGGTGGGTTCCATCGGCCAGCTTGTTGAGACCTCTAGAGGCGAGGCTGGTAGGGAGAGGGTGCTTGAGGCGAGGGCTACTGTGGCAATGTGGGAGTTTAGACGCATGGATCTGCCTACCTTTGCTAGAGATCCAGATCCTATTGTGGCAACGGAGTGGTTGAAGTTGACGACGCGGATCCTTGACACACTGCAGATTGTGGAGGATGAGTTGCGGATTTCTTTTGCCACCTTTTAGCTGAGTGGTGCTGCTCACGGTTGGTGAAAATATGCCAGGACTATTGCAGGAGTTACTTGGCCAGCTTTTACGGAGTGTTTCTAGAGAAATACTTCCCATCTTCGAGGAGAGATTTGTACAGGAATGAGTTCTACACTCTTACCCAGGGGGCTATGGGCGTCATGCAGTATGAGTCCAGGTTCACATGCTTGTCCCTGTTTGCACCTGAGTTAGTGAGCACAGACGAGCTGCATTCTATGAGGTTTGAGTGGGGTCTGAGACCGGCGATCAGAGAGCGAGTGATAGTGATGGGGATTCGTGTGTTCACAGAGTTGGTAGAGGCAACAGCGAGGGTGGAGAACACCATGATTGAGATTCAAGCTTCTAGGGAGACCAGGATACCACAGGGTGGAGTAGAGGCGTGGACAGCTGGGTGTTCCAGCAAGAGACAGAGGTCCTCTGGTCCCAGCTTTCATCCATCTGGATCATAGCAGTTCTCTGCACCATCACCATCAGTGGCTTCATCAGGGAGGCCAGAGCAGTGGGAGGTCAGATGTTTTCAATGTGGACAGTCGGGGCATCGTGTACCAGATTTCTCGCAACCGAGGCAGTCTCGGGACCCAAAGTTGAGGCAGGCTCAAAGTTTCATATATGATCAATCGTAGGGGACGGAGTTGCACGTTTGTTACAGATGTGGCCAGACTGGACACATCCACAGGACTTGTCCCCAATGGGAGGATGTGCTGAGCATGGCCGTTACGCCAGTGGGTTCGTATGCACAGGGTCGATAGCAGCCTTCAGCAGTACAGACTTCTCGAATGGCAAGTGGGAGTACATCAGTTTAGTCGGTGCTACAGCCGACAGCGCCGAGATATAGCGGACAGGACAGAGTGAGGTTGCCCCGAGTGTATTCTCTTGCAGCTCGCGGTTCATCTAGGGCATCGGTCGTGCCATAGGATGTTGATATACCCTCAGTGAGCAGAGGTACTTTCTGAGTAGGCAGGCTTTGGAAGAGTTTCCTTGCTGCATCTGTTTGGGGTTAGTTATGGATCCCATGGATGGTGTGTTATGTTGAGGCAGTGGTTGGTGAGGTTGTGAGGTTGGGAGTGTTATAGATCCCGTGTCTGTTAGATAGTTGGCCATTGTCTAGGATGCCCGACCTTGTTTGACTATATTTTAGGAATGGTTTGGCTGACCATCTTGTGTGCTTATGTCGATTTCGGTTAACTGTTTGTTCTTTGACCTTACGTTGAATTTCGGGGGCAAAATTTTTTTAAGGGGGTAGTGTTGTGAGACCCTGGCCCGTTTTATTTTTTGGTGTTTTTGGACGGGCGTTATATGTTTTTGTTTGAGCATGTTTTTACTGCTTTAGATGCATGATCGGGTTTAGATATGCATGCAGGGTAGATTCCCAGGGGTCGTGGGCTATTGTGGCGTGATTCTCAAAAAATTTTAAAAAAAAAGATATTTTGGAGGCCTATAAATATCTGGAGTTAGATATTTTCAAAAAGATATTTTTCAAAACTTAGCTCTTGAGTTTCCCGTTTTCTCTCTGCCTTCTCTCTAAGTTCTCAGGGGCCCGGGCCTCAATTTTCAACGATCCAATAGCAGATCCTTGCTTTTGGCGTCGTGGGCTACGTAACCACCCGGTCAGATCTTCATTCCGACGAAGCTTGATTTTTCATGTGGTTTGAGACGTCGAGTTTTGAACTCACCGAGGTAGGGTTCTAAACCTGTATGTGTTATAAGGGTGTTATGGGTAATCGGGTATCTTTTTACCGATCGAATTGTTGTAGATTTGATTTTCTGTAAAGTTGGGTTTTTGGGTTAAAAATTGGGTTTTTGTCAATTTCGGTGGATGAAATCGGGTGCCGGGAGTTTCTTTTGAGGTCTTGGTGTTAGGTCTAGGCATGTGGATGTTCACGGATGTTGATTTGAAGTTTCGACGCTTTGACTCGAGGTTTGGAGGGCTGAACTCGTAGCTGAAAAATGATTTCTTGGTGAGTTCAGTCAATCGAACCTATGGGTTCAGTCGACTAGATCATCATTTTGGGGTTCGATCAACTGAACCTATGGGTTCAGTCGATTGAACCTTGCGTTGAGGTATTTTTTGTTTTCCAGTGTGGTTTTCGATCGATTGGGAGCTTGGTTTGGTCGACTGAAGTGCTGGGGAGTGTTTTGGTGGTTCTGTGGTTCGGTTTTGGATTTCGATTGGCATCCTATGGTATTCAATTGATTGATTTATGGGAACTGATCAATTCAAGTACCTGTGGGTTCCTTTTGGGGTTTGGTTAATGGCGTTGTGGTTTCGGGGGTCGTGTGGTGGCCCAGGGCGCTTATGTGATGCCGTCCTCAGGTGTGATGCGCATGGTTGGTTTAGGGTTTGTGGCACGGTTGTGTGAGTGCTAGTTGTGTGCGCGATGTGTGGGTTCATGGTTTGGTTTAAGGTGGGGTTCTGGTGAGCATCGGTCTGAGGGAGGTATTAGGTGTTGGCCTTCGGGTTAGGTGTTTGTTGTCCTGGTGCATGGACGGGTCCCGATTTGTGGACGGGTCGTTCGGGTATCGAATGACGAGTATGTGGCTTGTGATGTTTTGTCGGGTTATATGGTTATGTGCATTTATAACTATTTATTTATGTAAGTGGATTACATGGCATGATATCTTATGTGTATCATGCTTTCATGCTTTAGAACTCAGAGTTTTATTAGGCATGGATGTGATGGATTTGTGGGGCACATGCATGTGGTGTATGTGGCATGTTATATGCATTTACATCTTGATTAGGTTATGTATAGGAATGTTCGGTGTTATCCCGTAGTATTCGGTGTTATCCCGTGATTTCAGTTTTATCCTGTTATATGCGGTGTTATTCCGTGGTATGCGGTCTTATCCCGTGGCTTACGGTAAAGTATGCGATTTTATCCTGTGGTCTGGTTTACAGTTTTATCCCGTGGTGGGTGGTCTTATCCCGTGGTGTACGATTTTACCCCGTGGTTTGGTCTATGGTTTTAACCCATAGTATATAGTTTTATCCCGGGAATGTATGTTTATGTACGGGTCTTTATCTCAGTGTTAGGGCTGTGGTTGCGGCGTGTGAGGGCCAGTTGTTAGATTTGTGGTTGCAGCGTATGAGAGCCAGTTGCATGTACCACGGACTACATGAATTGTATTATGGGACGGATAGACCAATTTTAAATTTTTTTTAAGAGTCGTGTGTATCACGATCTAAAAATTGTTTTCCAACTGTTTTCAGGCTCTTGTGAGTGAGTCAAAACATGGTTTGCATCCTCGCTTTCCCGTTTGCATGTGAAAACTATTTTCAAAGCTTGAAAGAGAGTCTAAACCTGCACTTCGATTTCCTAGCATGTTTTGTTTATATTGCATGCTTGTCTAGTTTCTGTTGAGCCTCGTCTAACGGCGTGGAATTTGTTTTTCTTCAGGTACCGATCATGCTAGTTGATCTGGAGGTGCCGGAGGAGGTGGAAGAGTGTAGTCTTACTTTTTGTTAGCTTTTTACATGTATGCTATAACATATTTTTCGGGCGTTGAAGCCATGTAATATTACCGTTTGGCGTTTATATATAATGCATGTATGGTTTATTTTGAGAGTGTATTATTGGTTGGGTATCTCGTTTGGTTGTTAATGGGTGTTTCACGTCGCCCGGAGTTTGGGGCGTGACAGCTTTCTTTACTTTTAGTGTTAAATACTCATCATATTAATGTGAATATATGTTTTAGATTACTTGAAAGCATATTTAGAATAATTTAGTTTATCTTTTGTAACAAATCATGTTTAGGTAATTTTAACATTTTCTAGCAAATTTTTGTTCACTTATACACATCATGATAGTTAGTTTATTTTTGTGAATATTGCATGCGGGTGTATTCTATGTATCATTTAATTAGAAATTGCATGTCACAAGGCTTAGGACTTTCTTTTCTTATTTGTCTTGTTTGGAGTTCTATGTACATATCTTACGTATTTTTCATATTTAATTTTGGATGTTCTCTCTTTGCCTCAACTTTCATTATTTGCATGCATTTAAGGAATTCTTATCAAAGAACCAATCATGATTAGTAGAGGCCAACCTTACGGTTGGGTGAACGGGGTGCCTAACATCTTTTTTGATTCCTACCTTAGCCCCCGAAGCCTATTTCTCTGGTTAAACGTTTTCAAGACCAGTAGCCATTTTTATTTTTCTTAGTTTTTCTCAAAAACTAAGTGGCGACTCTATTTTTAATAAAAAAAAGGGGTTTTCAAAGGTTGGTTTTTAAGGTGTTAATATTTTTCAAATATCTTTGAATTCCCATATTTTTGACCATTTTTCAAAACAACCCCCTAAATCCCAACGTCACAGTATTTTCTGGTGACTCTACTGGAGACTGGTTTCTAAAACTAAATAAGAGGGCTAGAGTTGAAAACATCATTGGTTCTTAATAAAAAATTTCTCATTTATAATTTCGCATGCATATGCATTGTTCTTCAAACCCTCCTTCTTGGTTGACCTGACACCCTGAACGTACATCCGTTTTGGGGATTGTTGGGAAGGCGGGCAACCCTTACTGACTGTACGCCATTATAAGTGCAGTAAAAGAGCTCGGGCATACTGTTTGACCATATTCTGCATGGGAGGTATATATTCGGCTTTATTTAGAAGGTTCCTTATTCAATTGGCCAAAATCGACCTTTAGCATATAGTGAACTTATACCCCACATTAGATGCTACTAACCCCGGTAGGATTATTTTGTTTAGGCTTAAGCTAGTTCCTTTTTCGAGTTCAGCTCGGGTTTTTCGTTATCCATTGATTAGGTTAGCTTTTCCTTCGAGTTTTTACCCAGACTTTGTCTTTCACCATGTTTGATTCTTACGCTGTAGTTTTCTTTTTGGGGTCCCGCCCGTGTTTCGTTTTAAAGCCCCTATAGTAGTTTCTCTCTCCTCCAGGTTCTTCCTGGGTCGTTGGTTTCCCCCTTGACATAGGCCCATTTCTTTCAATCCATTGTCATACCTGTGAGAGTTAGTTCTTTACCGTTATGTTGTCCATTTTTCCTTAGAATTTTTAAGTCGAACCAGTCTGATCAGCCTAGCTTGGTTATTTTTTCATAGAATTTTTAGGTCAAATCAGTCTAGTCAGCATAGCCTTATTTTCTTGACGGGGTGCTGTTCGTTTTAGACAAACCTTCTCCCTAGAATTTAGTTGATCCCATTTTCATCCATTATGTTGGTTTTTGAGTCATCCTGTTGCTATGTTGCCAATATGAGCCCGGCAGGGGCATTGTTATAGCTTCCGTGGTCATCTGCTTATGATTTGCTATTTCGGATATCTGGGAATTGTGCTATCTGTCATCAGAATGCTTGTCCAGAGAGTATTTAATACCGATTATTCTGCTTTTAGGATCTAGATTTATCTGAGGTTTTACCATCGGGACCGGGAAAGCACAATCAGCACGAGTTTGGAAAAGATTAGTGACCGGTAAACTCTGTAGGGTGTCGGAACAGCCAACTAAGTTAGCTAAAATGGCAGGCTCGATAGAAGTTATAGGCATCTTTAAACAGAGTGGGCCAGAAGAAACCGAACTGGAGGACTTCTAGTACGGTCTTTTTGCCACTAAAGCGTCCTCCACAGGCAAGAGAGTGACAAAAGGTTAAAATGTTACTACCTCAGATTCGGGGACACATATACAGATTACCTAGTCAGAGCAGTATTTAAAGAGTATGGGTCTTCCGAAAAATAGTATTTGACTTTGGAGAAAAATCGATCCTTATCGACAATGGACCAATGAGAGGGGATGCACTCGACTGTCAAATAGTTAACAACGTTGGCGTACCATAGGAGATAGGTGTCGGTGGCTATAAAGAGTTGCTCGTCTAGAAACGAGTCTCGTAAAGGAGTGGAGTAACTAGATGGGAAAACTATAAGGCGGGAGAGGTGGTCAGCTACAAAATTCTCGACTCCCTTTTTATCACTGATCTCTAGGTTAAATTCTTGTAAGAGAAGAATCCAGCAGATGAATCGGGGCTTAGTTTCCTTTTTGGACAGTAGGTGTTAGAGGGCAGCATGGTCGGTGTAGACGATAACCTTCGAGCCTAAGAGATATGACCTAAACTTGTCAAGTGCGAAGACTACAGCCGGTAATGATTTCTCGGTGGTGGTGTAATTCAGCTAAGCATCAGTGAGGGTCTTACTGGTGTAGTAAATGGCATGAGGGAGGCAATCGATGCGTTATCCTAAAATAACTCCTACAGCATAATCCAATACATCACACATAATCTCGGAAGGAAGTAACCACTCGGGTGACTACATGATGGGTGCCGTGGATAGGGAGTCTCAGAGCTGCTCAAAGGCACAAAGATAAGACTCGTTAAAGATGAAAGGAGCGTCCTTCACTAGAAGGTTGTAGAGAGGTTTGGAGATTTTAGAGAAGTCCAATATAAATCTACAGTAGAAACCTGTGTGCCCTAAGAACGAACGCACTTGCTGAACAGAAGCAGGGAAAGAAAGTTTCAAAATGAGGTCGACTTTGGCTTTGTCGACTAATATCCCCCTTCTTGAAACAATGTACCCCAGCACAATGCCTTATTGAACCATGAAATGGCTCTTTTCCCAACTAGGCATAAGATTTATCTTTATGCATGGGTTGAGAACCTTTGTCAGATTTTAGAGACAATTGTCAAATGAGAACCTGAACAAAGAGAAGTCATCCATGAAAACTTCTAGGAATTTCACGTCCATATCGAAGAAGATGGCCATTATACACCGTTTAAAAGTTACGGGTGCATTGTATAATCCAAAAGGCATACGCCAATAGGCGAAGGTGCCAAAAATACAAGTGAAGGTGGTCTTTTCCTGGTCCTCGGGATAGACGGGCACCTGGTTATACCCAATGTAACCATATAGGAAGCAGAAATAACTTTAACCTTCTAGACACTCTTAAATTCTGTCAATAAAGGGCAGCAGGAAGTGGTCTTTCCTAGTGACAGCATTCAGCTTACAATAGTCAATACACACTCGCCAGCCGATCGTGGTGCGAGTGGGTATCAACTCTCCCTTGTCATTTTGTACAATGGTGAGCCCGGATTTCGTAGGGACGACTTGGGTTGGGCTCACCCACTTACTGTTAGAGATAGGGTATATGATACCCACATCTAACAGTTTTACAACCTCCTTTAACACAACCTCTTTCATGTTTGGGTTGAGTCTCCGTTGCATTTCACAGGTCGATTTCGCATCGTCCTCACAGTGAATGCGATGCATGCAAACAAAAGAGTCAATTCCTTTCAAGTCGGCGACTGACCACCCTATAGCTCCTCCATGGGCTTTCAAAACCTTAACTTGTTGACTCTCCTGGTCGAGAGTCAAATCAGAGGTAATGATGGCAGGTAAAGTGCTATTGGGCCCTAGAAATACGTACTTGAGCAAAGTTAGGAGTGGCTTTAGCGCAAGTTCTGGTGGTGAATCTAGAGAGGGCATAGCTGGGATGGAAGATAGAGGTGGTAGGGACTCAAATTGAGACCTCCACTGTGGAGTGTCAAGATAGCTGGCGGACTCGAGAAGAGAAGTGACCTCTCTCCTGGACCACTCGACATTGAAGGTGTTAGCTCCAAAGTGTGCTAAACATGTCTCTCAAGGGTTGTCACCAAATATAAAGGGTAGTGCTAATTCGGTGGCCTCGTCGATTATGTCGACTGCAAAATAGTCGAAATGTTGTGGGGGCTACTAAGAGGCATGGAAGATGTTTAAGCGCACTTTCTTATTTTTTAAGGAGACATCCATCACTCTTGTACAGCAATTTATTCAAGCATTGGCTGTAGCCAAGAAGGGTCTGCCAAGGATGACGGGAGTTTGGTGCCTAAGCTGGAGGTCGGGATCAGTGTCAAGAATGATGAAGTCGATAGGAAAAAGAACTTGGCAACTTTGACAAGTACATTCTTAATGAATTCGCGAGGTACTTTAACGGACCGATCGGCTAACTGAAGCGTGATCGATGTCTGTTTGAGCTCTCCTAATCCAAACTGCTTATACACCGAGTATGAAAGAATGTTGACACTAGCTCCTAAGTCAAGAAGGGCACGGTCGATCGAGTGATCGCCGATGACACAAGAAATGGTAGGATTCCCTGGGTCTTTGAGTTTGGAGATGGTGTCATGTCCTATAATAGCGCTAACTTGCTCGGTGAGGAGGACTTTCTTTGGAATGTTGGTTCTAGACTTACGCTTTTGGGTGTAAAGATCTTTTAGAAATTTAGCGTAAGAAGGAACTCACTTTATGGCATCGAGGAGTAGGAGATTAATCTTGACTTGCTTGAAAAGATCAAGCATGTCTTCGAGTGCGGCTCCCTTTTTTTCGAAAGGGGGAAGCCTATCGAGGCGTGTAGGAAAAGGACCACGAGGCTCGAATGGAGGTAGAACAAGAGCCATCAGTGGCTCGTGGGAGGCTGCAGGAGGAAACAGAGGTGTGCCAGCTCATGTTGATGGTGCATGATGAGGAAGACGATCCAGTCTTGGAGTCATCAGATGGCTCTGGGTCACTAGGGATTGTGGGTGGTGCAGGTTTCTTAGGGCGAGTCTCAAGCTCTCACCGATTCCTAAAGTTAATAACTATCTTAGCCTGCTCGTTGAAGCCACTAGAAGAAGCTGGATGACTCTTTATGGAAAATTAACCCTTATGATTAGTTACTGGTTGACTGGTGAGTTTTTTGTCCTCTCGTCAGCTCATAACAGCAGCTAGCTGGCCTACCTATGTCTCGATCTTCGCAATAGACTGAGAATGAGAGCTCAATAGCTGAGTTCTCGTATTAAGTTCTTGCAAAGCTTTCAACACCTTATCCTCAAACGTAGTGTTTCGAGGCGATGATGGAGGTGCGATTTGATGGACAGGAGGTGGATAGGTTAGTTGATTGTATCCTGGAGGAAAGACCGGTCTTGCGGTGGTGCTGGCATGTTGCCCTAATTTGCTTATCGCTAGGAGAAGTTCAGGTGATTTCTTCAACCCAGGTTATAGGTACTCAAAAAAGCATCGTTACCCGAATGGGAGAAACCCTGGGATGTATTGACCTGTTCTTGCACAAAATCGAGGTATTGCACTGCAGATGGACAATCGAATACAAAGTGGGTCGGACTGGCGCACAATGTATATGGGCCTGTAAAGGCGAGCGATGGAGTAGCTGCGGGCAGGGGTTTAAGAACCAAGCACACAAACATGCAAATGCAGATGCAAATACCGATGAAAAGGATTATAATAAGAACCATAGACATTTCAAGTTAAGCCCTCTTATGATTATTTTTTGAAAATATCAGTCTCCAACGAAGTCACCAGAAAAACTACGGGCATTTTTGGAGATTGGGAGGGGGAATGTACCGAATATCCATCGTTTTTGGAAAAATGTTTCTTTTCTATTTAACATGGAAAATCCAAGATATTCGAATGCATTTTTTAAAAAAAATGGAGTCGCCTCTTAATTTTTGAGAAAAACCAAGAAAAACAAAAGAAGGATGCGGCTCTTTTAAAAGCATAACCAGAGAAAAAGTGATTCGGGAGCTAAGGTACGATAAGGGAAGGTGTTAGGCACCCTTCTCACCCAACCGTGAGAATGGCCTCTATTTTGTCAATGTTGGTTCTTATTATAAATTTTTTTAAAGTTAAAATATACAGAATTGGAGGTTAAAGAGAGCTCAAATAAAAGCAAACAACAAAGAAAAACTTAATTACGATTCTCAGGGTTATGCGATTTAGTTATTATTTCTAAATAGGCCATACGTATAATTTGAGCAAAGCAAAGCGAAAAGCATACGAGTGAACAGTAAAATAAACAAATAAAGACCTAAGAGACATGCAACAAAGTTTCAGTTTCTAACATGCTATAAACAGGCTATTCAAAACAAAACAAAAAAGATTAAAACACTGTATTGAAATACACGGCAGTGGCAACAAATGTTGCGACCATGATGAAATAAAGCACAAAACTGACGGTCGTACCAAACATAGGGTAATCGCGAAAAACAGGATGAAAAATACTCAGTCGTGACAAAGAAAGGTCGCGACTGTGATTTTTTAAAGGTCAGAAAAAGGGAAACACAGAATAATACCCAAAGGAGGCTCAAATGCACAGGATAAGCTGGGCAGAGGCCATAACCTATTAATTCTAAGTCAAATCCATCTCCCTTCATCTGATATACAAATAACAACTCAAAATAAAATATACAGGATACTAAGAATGATAACAGAATACGATAAAAGAATTTCTCATGTTACTGGCCTCAACAAACCTTACGGCCGTAGCAAAGGGAGGTGACGGCCGTGACAATCATAAAAATAAAGATTGCAGCTCTCGTAGCTAACGCGCGGCATGCACTGTGTGGCTTATAAAACATACGGCCGTGACAATGAAAGGTCGCAGCCGTTGTATTTCAAATCCACAGAATACATGGGAATGAAGTTGTAGATAACAGAAACCATAGCCTATTTGGCCTAGGCTAGATCCTCTGTTCATCACCCACTAAGAAAATAAACTAAGGCATAGAAAAGAAGTGACACTAAATAGAACAGTAAAA
Organism: Heliamphora exappendiculata; assembly: GCA_034768845.1. Lineage (NCBI taxonomy): Eukaryota > Viridiplantae > Streptophyta > Magnoliopsida > Ericales > Sarraceniaceae > Heliamphora > Heliamphora exappendiculata. Next base: position 32,750 of record JAOTRH010039809.1, read on the forward strand.
AAAAGGAAAAACCTTAAAATGAATGAACATCAAGGGGTTTTGAAGGAGTTTTCACATCTTAGCCTAAAAACACAGGTCGTAGCCGTGACTATAGGATGTCATGGCCGTACTATTTATAGGTATATAGATGGCGGCTGGGCATAAAAACCTCACGACCGTTACTGTGGGTTTAACAAAACATACGGCTGTGACACTAGAACGTCACGGCCATTATGTTTTAGGACCTGAAAAAACTGTTGGTGTGCTCAGTGTGTTTGTGAGCGACAAAATGAAATGAAAACGACTGTAAATATATGAAATAGAAAGTTACGAATACACTATTTATAAAAAAAACTTGAAGAAACAATACTTGTATTCAAATAAATAGAAAATAAGCAATAATAATAGAAGAAACCTCACCCACAACACCTTCGGGGGAAGAAAATGAGGGTTTATAGAAGAGTCATGGTACCTAAGATTACCTCGTATGAATATCTACCTAAAATGGCCTCTCGGGGGTGAGAATAGGGTGGCCCCAAACCGATATCAGCTCTACAAGCTCTTCTAATTCAAGCAAGAACACGACCAAGGCACGGGGAACATGAAATGGATGGGTGAGTATTGATTTTGGCAGAGTTTGGACCTCTAGGTTCTTTCTCTCTTCTTTTTGCTTGGAATCGCCACCTATTTATAGGTAAGTAGAGCATCACAGACCCCTTCTGGGATGTTGTTACCAATCCAAAAAGGGGTAAAAGTGACGAATGCTAAGTTTTTTCTTTTATACAGTACAAGCCGCTACCTTTATGGTGGTGAAAAGGACAGCCATGACTTTTAAAAGTCACGACCTAAATAAAAAAGCAAAGACCGTGACAAAGAAAGTCACGGCTTGGTTTAGGGTTTTCAAAAAGGTTACGGCCGTGGGGGTAAGGACATGGCATGTTTTGGAATTTTTAAAAATGTGGCAATCGTGAGGATAGTAATGTCACGATCTATGGGTATTTTTGTGATTTTCTTAGGTTTTGAGTCGTATTCGTATTTTTGGTTGCTTGGGAGTATTGAGCATGGTTCTCGTGTTTTCGTCATTGAAGCGCATTTGAGACGGGTACCTAGGATTGGCCTTGTGAAATTAGAGTGTCTACTGTTGCCCCTCTTTGACAGAGCTTGCAGCAACTCGTGGTACAAGTAAATGTCAAAGCTCTAGAGATAACCGATTGAACAAGCCGCCATTCTTAGACACTAACAAAACATGTAAAAAAAGCATGGTAGAACTCGAATTTTCATCAACCTTTCTACGTACCCTATTGTAAAGGATCAGACCGATAGTAGTTCGTGGGGCAATGCATATGATGCAAATAGGTTAATCATGATATATGGCAGATGCAAAACATGTTGCAGGTATAAGGTTTGATGCAAAACATAGGAACTTCAAAAGGTCGAGTCAGGACCTGAAGAAGTAATCAATCAAATTAATGCTTTAAGAACTCCATCGAATGTGCCTAGGAAGCAGGGCTTAGGGTGCCTAAAACATTAGGGCTGGACAAAGAGGTATGCCTAGTCTTCTAGGACTTTAAAAGAAAGGGATGCCTAGTCATCTAGGGCTTTTAGAAAGAGGTATGCCTAGTCATCTAGGGCTTGAAAGAAAAGGATGCCTAGTTATCTAGGGCTTTTGGAAAGAGGTATGTCTAGTCATTTAGGACTTGAAAGAGGTATACGTAGTCTTCTAGGGCTTAAAGGAAAGGGATCTCTAGTCATCCAGGGCTTTTAGAAAGAGGTATGCCTAGCCATCTGGGGATTTTAGAAAGAGGTATGCCTAGTCATCTAGGGCTTGAAATAGGCATGCCTAGTTAGCTAGGGCTTGAAAGAAAGGGACCAAGGTGGCTAAGGTCAGTTTAGGGTCCAGCGGGGACTGGTAAGTCAGTTTAAGGTCCAGCAGGGACTGGTAAGTCAGTTTAAGGTTATGAAGTGGACCAAACACTTGAGGGGTAAGCTTATTAGTTTTAAGTCGTGACAAGGACCGTCGAGGGTAAAGGGGCAACTTTTGGATTGTCTGAGAACTGAGAGGTCAGTTTAAGGTCATGAAGAGGACCAAAGGTACAAATGGGGCATTCTTAATCTTAAAGAAGGGTTAAGAGAGCATTCAATTGCTCAAAACCCACACGGGGTGGCTTCAAGGTCCAAACAAGGGGAAATCACAAACAAGCAAAAAGGCCATCACTTTTATATGTCACGGCCTGCGGTATTTTGCCCTAAGGAGATGGCGGCCTGAAGATATAGTTTATAGCCTTGAGAAACCTTTAGGAAAAAGACACGACTGTAACAATAAAAGTGGCATCCTGGGTCACGTTCATGCGGCCGTTAGTTTTAAAAGAAGCAGATCTCACGGCCGTGAGGTCGATAGCAGAATATGAACCTATGACAGGTTCAAACTTTCATTCACGTGAAGCTTCAAAACTCTCTTTTCTTCCCATTCCTCTCACTCTCTCTCTCTCTCTCTCTCTCTCGCATATCTCTATCTATCTCGATTATCTCTCTCTTGCGTCTCTCTATCCTTCTTGACTCTTTCTTTCTTGAGCTCTCTCTATCTTAGCTCTCTCTCTCTCTCACAAGCTCTCTCGTGCTTCGAAGATGTTTATTCTCTCCCTCCTCTCCTTGGTTTTCTCTGCGATGGTTGAAGGTTTTGGGCTTGTGGATGACAACAGCACCTGTAAAGGTGGTGGTGGTGCGACTGGTCGTGGTGGTATCGGGGGCGGTGTGGCACCGGTTGTTGGTAGCAAAGTGGTGATGGTGGTGCCGATGGGGACGAGGATCTCCTACTTAAGGGAGGAGGCGCGCCGGGCATGCCGGAACACTTTGACGTCGGGACTTACATCCCTCTTCTTCACCGGTTGCGAGAGACGGTTATGAAGAGGTTCATCGTTCCGGACATGATAGCAAAGCGCGAGGTCCTTCTTCGGCAACACGAGAATCAGCTCTCGATGAGGAACCTTGAGGTAAGTATCATTTTGAATTCTTCCATTGTTTCATTGATTAAACACTTGTTTTAATCATTTCGTTTGACATTGAACTGCATTGATATTCAACTTTAGATATTGAGTTTGAATTGAATCTATCTTGATCATTGAATTGGATGTTTGGTTTAAATTGTGGAGTTTGAGATTTGAAATTGGTATCGAACTTGGTTTGAATCTTGGACTTAACTAGGTTTAGACCTTGACTTGGATTGGATGAACCATTGCCCTTGGATGAAACGAGTCTTCAAATAACGAGACCTTTGAACTTGGATGAAAACGGACTTTAAATTGAATAAACTTGGAATTTTAGTCAATATGAAACTTAGATTCGTAGTCAAAGGATTTCGAAATTGAATTAAGGATGGATTCAGACCTCGGGTTTGGGGTTGGAAGTGGGATCACGTCTTGGAAGCGAGGCTTGTTGGAATCATGTTTAGGATTTGGATTGAATAAGAATTGAGTGGATTTTGATTTGAAAAGAACTTCGAGATTTGAATAAAACGAGTTTTGGATATGAATCCATTTTGAAAACTAATCTTTCCAATTTAAGTTTAAAATGAGTTTTGCATGAATCTCAGAGTTTTTTTTTTTTTGAATTTTGATGGATTTTTTGATAGACCTACGATCAAATATGAAATTTTGTTTAAAACAACTTAGATTGGATGAATTAGGTTTGATTTTATATTTTGGGGATGAATCTAGGTAGGTGTTGGATTGAATTTGGATTTTGAAAATAAGGGTTTGGAACAAAGTTAGGGACTGGTTTGGACGGGAAAAAAAAACTAACGAGTGAGTATGTTAATTTGTGATTGGACTAGAGTTCTGGATTGGTTGGCTATTGAAAACGGGGCCAAGTGGGGTTGAGGCTAAGTTGGGTTAGAAGGAATTTTGATGATTTTTACCGCTTTTGGATTTTTTAGGGTTTAAACTTTGAAGTGGATTAGGGGTCATTTTGAAACTTTCTTTTGATCTTGAACTTTGATCGAAATTGAATTATGTTAAATGAGTTTTAGATTGAACTTTGAAATGAAAACACGAATGAAATCGGGTTTTTGTTAAATTTGAATTTAGATCTTATGAAATTAATTTTGATTAGGCAGAGTCATCGTTGGTTTCGAAACGAGGTAGGTTTTTAAACTAATGAGTGAAAAATTGTATGTATTTTTTTTATATATTGAGTCTTGTTTTGCTGTTGTTTTGATGATTGTTAGTTTCAGTCATCTTGCCACGTATTTGGTTTTAATCCCGTTGTCATTTCAGTTTGCCTTGTTTTCGTCATTTTATTGATTCATTTATTATTTTATGTTTACTAATTGGTTTGTTTTGTTTCGTTTCAGGGGCGACTTCGTATTCGAGGTTTAGGTGGATCCTCCGATGTCCTGGAGTGGTATATAGTGCTCCCACCCCGTAGCTGAGAGATCGTTGATCGAGACGGCTTCAGTAGCTTCATTTCCACGCTGGAGGGGGCCAGTAACGGTCGGTTTACCCTTACAGATCTAATGGAGAGGTGGTGGGACACCACCAACACCTTCCACCTTTCCACATTCGAGGTAACCCTCACTCCTTTAGACTTCTTTCTTATCACTTGGATTCGGGTAGGTGGCGACCCGATCCTGTTCAACCTATATATCTACCGGAGACCCGAGGCTCTCTTACACCTTCTTGGCCACGTGCCCCCTTCCATCGACAAGGTGAACATACGATACACGTGGCTAAAGATGACATTCTGCCATTTTGCCTGCTCCAAGGTCCGCCACTTCCAGTGGGTGGCACGTGCATTCCTTCTCTATATGTTCGGCATATCCTTATTCCCAAACTTAGAGAATATGGTGCACCTCCACTACCTTGCTGCCATGGTGGTGGTGGACCAAATCGGCTCCTAAGACTGAGGAGGAGCTGCATTGGCCACCTTGTACGAATATATGAGCACAGCTACCTGAACGTCTAATCTGAGCGTCGGCAGGTACTGGCGCATCTGGGAGGTATGTTTGTTTTCTTTACTTTCAGTACTTTCCTTTCTCATTTCCATATCTACGTATCTGATTCAACTGTACTGATGCTTCTTTTAACTTTCTACAATTTTGGGCTTATGAGTTCCTGGGCATACGCTAGATGGTGAACTCATATGATGACCTGCTTGTGATCTCTCAGGCACTTTGATGGGCAAGACGTCGTCGGGGTACGAAGCCTGGTGGAAAGGACCTAGATGATGACCGCCTTTTTCTTGACAGCCTTACTCCCGACCGGGTACGTTACTCATACTTTTAGTTCACTCACACTTCTCACTTTCTGCACATACACTGCTTGCTGACATGCTTTCTTTGACTTTCAAGTCTGTTGGGACATCTGGATGTGCATAGTGGAGCAAGTTAGTTCTGATTTGATGGGGAGTCGTGAGGTCACTTGGACCTGTGTCTTATTTGAGGGGCCATTCTGCAGAGAGTGGCACCTCGGTGAGTGTGTCATTCGGCAGTCCTTGGGGTATGATCATTTTTGTATCCCGAGGGCACCTCCGGTGGGGATGCGTCAGACCAACACACTCTGCACAGCCGAGATCATCTGAGCCACGGTGGGCCTCGACACTGCTATGCTGATCGAGGGCGAGGATCGTGACTACACGGTCTTTGCCTAAGAGAGGCTCATGCCTGCCATAGGAGCTCGTGCTGCTATATGGGATCCTCCTTCTGCTGCCCCGGGCCCTATACATCCTGAGTTTTCCTAAACGGTGGACGAGGTTCTTCATTAGATCCGGACCCCCTAGCCGGCGGCCCTAGAGATTCTCCTTCCCCTGGTGCTGAGCAGGTACGATAGCCCTCCTACTCTTGACACTGCCGCTTGTATCTAACTGTGATTATCTGACTATACTGATTCTCATATCTGACTGATCCTGACACCTAATTACACTTACTTGTTTCTTCTCTTGATAGATGCCTCGGGAATGGTGCAACCAGTCTCTCCGCTTGATCACCAGGTTGAGGGTGTTGGTCCATTGTTGGGATGCTGCCTTCTAAGCTCATGGCTTGGATCCCCTACTCCTCGGGGTGGCCTCGTTGCGGTATTTTTTGCCTTTAATTCTTGCGATCTTTCCTTTTTATTCATATTCGTCTACCTTAGCTGATGTGCCCCTTTCTTTCTTTTAGCTTGGGTATGGTGGAGGGCCGAGGACTCACAGTAGTTGCGCAACACCTATTGTGTGACACCCCATTCCCCGGGCAAGTCAGGACATATGTAAGTATAAATAAGGGATATATTCTAGCCAAATGTTTATAAATATATAAGATAACTATTACATTATTAACGGTTTAGAGATTGTTCAAAATACTTAATAAGTACAGTCATCCAGACAACTTAACAAAAGTTACATCATGTCCGTGGAAAACTTGAACAGAATTTCAAAAAGAGACGTCCTACGTCTTCAAATTGCGTCTTTGGGGTCGACCTACTCCTACTGCTCTCCCTTTCTGCAAATTCTTCCCCTTCAATGAACCCGCCTTCCTCTAGGGTCCCTCTTCGTCACCTGTGGCATAAATGCCATGTGCCGGAGCCCAGAAGCAAATTTCCAAAACCGTCTAACAAACTCGCAACAAGATATTCCACAATACATATCGTATAGCACCCAATGCGAAGTTACAGGCTACTTATCGTTTTAAACAGGATGAACATATATAAGAACAAAAGAATGAGTATGTGATGCAAATGAATGAAATGCAGATGCCCAATCCCAAGCACTTCTAGAACAGTATCATGAATTCCACGCCTGGAATTACAAAGTAGACTTGATGGTATATTGATCACTTTAACCTATCCTAGCCTCGTTTTGAATAGTAAATATGTCCCCGGGTGTCATGCCACAGCTGCTTTACTCAATGGCAACGGCGTGGGGGCGAGTCAACCAGTTTTATCCATCCTTATTCGGGCTGACAATCCCCACCTTAAGCACTAGGAAGCTCGTTAAGCGTCAATCCAAAGTCTAATTAAAACTAGTGATGATCCCATGGTGCCTAAATCTCCCTTTTATAATAAAAATCTCCAATTCAATATAATCATTTTATTAGATAAACTTAAAACAAGTTTTTGCATTGATCAACTTACTTGAAGCACGGTTACGAGGGAATTCTAAACAAAGGTTTGGGCTGAACTTCTGACATAAGCTTTCTACGTATCCCGAAGGATGGGAATCAGGCCATAACATAGTTCAAGGCGTGGGTAACACTCGAATATTGAGGCTCTCCTTTTCTGGGCTTTTTTCTCAGGGGTAGAATCTTTTAAGATGATCTGAATTGAAAGGTGTAGAGAAAATATTCCCGCCTAAGTCCCTCAAAATTGCAACACCTCCTGACATGAAGGTTTTAATAAGATAATGTCTAACCCAATTGGGTTTAAACTTGCCCCTAGGGTCGAAGATCGAAGCTCTGATCTCTTTGAGGACTAAATCATCTTCCTTCATGTTTCGGGGCTTAACCTTTTTGTTGAATGCTCGAGCTATCCTGCTCTAATACCTTTGAACATGAAACAGTGCTTGAAGTTTTCTTTCTTCAAATAAAAGTAATTCTTCAAATCTGTTCCTCTCCCATTCTATCTCTGGAATTCCACTCTCGACCATTATTCTCAAAGAAGGGATTTCCAATTCGATAGGTAGAACCGCTTCCATTCCGTAAACCAAGGCATATGGTGTGGGCCCAATTGAAGTTCTAATCAATGTCGGAAACCTCAAAGCGCAGATGGTAGCTTTTCTAACCAATCTCTACTTGCCTCTATCATTTTTTGAAGGATTTTCTTCACGTTCTTATTTGCAGCTTCCACAGCCCCATTGGTTTGTGGTCTGTATGGTGAGGATTTGTGACTAACAATCCGGTATTCCTTCAATAGATCTAAAACTTCTCCTTGAAAGTGGGAACTGTTATTAGAAATTATCTTGTGCGGGACTCCGTATCGGCAAATGAGATTCTCTTTGATGAACTTAGCTACTGGGGCAGCCTTTAGGATGGAGTAGGAGGTAGCTTCGACCCACTTCGTTAAATAATCTATTGCCATGAGAATAAACTCATTCCCATTTGACACCTTGGGCGTAACCTTCCCTATGACGTCGATTCCCTAAATCGAGAATGGCTAGGGAGAGGTCATGTTATACAACTGAGATGGTGGTATATACATGAGGTTTGCGTGGATCTGGCACTTTCGACATCTCCGTACAAACTAATGGCAGTCTGCTTCCATGGTCACCCAGAAATATCCTTGGCACGGGATCTTTTTAGCCAGCATCATCCCGCTCATGTGAGGTCCGCAAACTCCTCTATGAATTTCTCTCATCACCTCATGTCCTTCTTTTGTGTCAACGCAAAGTTTATTAACTCCCTGATATCCTCTTTTATACAGTTTTTCCCCACAGATTATGAACTATGCGGTGAGTCTCCTGATAGCTCTCTGGTCCTTGTCAGTGGCTTGGCTTGGATATTCTCCCTTCTCGATGAATTTCCAGATGTCGTGATACCATGGTAACCCGTCATTGGTTTCTTGGGTCGTAGGATGTTGTTAATTGCAGGCACATCCTTCTGTTGAATTTTCAAGGGCCTCATTCTTATCCCGAACGGTATATCTATCATTGATGCTAGAGTAGCCAAGGCATCGGCGAATTTGTTCTGCAATCTTGGCACATGGATGAATATTACGCTTTCAAAGCAGGGGATCATTAGCTCGAGTTCTCGATAATACTGAGCCAACTTTTGTTCTTTGACCTTTCACTCTCCCTTTGTCTAGGATACGACCAGAGCTAAGTCTCGTATGACCTGCAACTTTCTTGGCCCTAATTCTAAGATGGCTTTCAATTCAGCTAAGTAAGCTTCGTACTCGGCCTGATTGTTAGTAATCTCAAAATTCAACTTAAAAGCCAAAGGTATATGAGAATCATTAGGAGCAACAAGGAGTATCCCTATCCCATAACCGTATTGGTTTGAGGCTCCATCGAAATAGAGGGCCCATTGATCCTTTTCAATCTTCAGCACCTGCTCATCAGGAAACTCAAATTCAAGCTCTTTCTTCTCCGTTGATAGGATGATTGACTAAGAACTCAGCAACGACTCTCCATTTTTCTAATTTCCTCGTGACATACTACAAATCAAACTCGGCTAGCATCAGCAACCATTGGGCCAACTTTCCTGTCAATGCTGGCTTTCAAAGAGGTATTTAAGCAGATACATCCTTGAGATTAGAATGACACGATATGCCAACATGTAGTGGCATAATTTTCTAGATGCCCAAACTAACGCCCAGCAAGTCTTTTCCAAAGGCATATACCGTCGTTCGCATTCGATCATCTTTTTACTCAAGTAGTAGATAGTTCTTTCTATCTTGGCTTTGTCTTCTTGTGCACGCATACATTTCATTGCTGAATCGGTCACTGCTAGGTATAGTATCAAAGGATTGTCAAGTTCTGGTAGTGACAAAGCTGAAGGGTTTTGTAGATACTTCTGTATGGCTTCAAAGGCGTCCTGACACTGCTGATCCCATTAAAATTTGGTCCCTTTCTTTAAGAGTCGAAACAAGGGTTCACAGGTAGTGGTTAGCTTGGCGATGAATCGGCTGATAAATTGATCCTTTTCCAAGAAGCTCCCTAAGTCCTTCTCAGTCTTCAGGGGAGGCATTTTGAGAATGGCCTTGATCTTCAAAGGGTCTACCGCTATACCTTACTGTGTGATTATGAATCCGAGCATCTTGTTTGTAGTGACTCCGAAGGCACACTTTTGAGGATTCAAACACATCTTGTACTTTCTGATCTGCTCGAAGAATTTTCTTAGTGCAATGACATGTCCCTCTCGAGTTTTGGATTTCACAATCATATCATCCACATATACTTCCACCTCTTTATGTATCATGTCATACAGCAATGCTGTTGCAGCCCTTTAGTAGGTTGCTCCCGCGTTTTCTAATCTGAACGATATGACTCTATAACAATAGGTACCCTAAGGTGTTGTGAATGTAGTCTTCTCTCGATCCGTTGGAGCCATCAGAATCTGGTTATACCCCGAGAAGCCATTCATGAAGGACAAAAGCGCATTCTTGGCAGTGTTACCTACTAAGACTTCTATTTGGGGGAGAGGAAAGTCATCCCTAGGACTAGCCTTGTTGAGGTCTCTGAAGTCGACAGATACCCGGATTTTCCCATCTTTCTTCATTATGGGGACAATTTTAGCAACCCACTTTAGATATTCTGTAACTGTGAGAAATTCGTTATCTAACTATTTGGTAACTTTTTCCTTGATCTTGAGCGCCCAATCTGGCCTAATTCTCCTTAGCTTTTGCTTAATAGGTATGGTATCGGGATACACGGGGATTTGGTGCTGTACAATGTCAGGGTCTATGCCAGGCATGTCTTCGTAAGACCAAACAAAAACATCTTTAAATTCTTTTAATAAAAAGATTAGATGTTCACGTTTCTCTAAAGATAGGGTGGAACCAATCTGAACCATTTGTGGGTTATTTTCATTATTAAGATTTATTGAAATCATTTCTTCGGTTATAGGTTTGGCTCGCATTTCTTCTTCCTTTTTGATTAAGAATTTTAATTCTTGGGGGATATTCTCCTCGAATGCGTTAAAATCTTCAAAATAAAGACAATATTTGAGACACGACAAAGTAAGCAAAGTTTGATTTCATTTCAGCGATTTCAGAAGAGAGTACATCCTAAGACTTAAGATAGAAAGGGCTCGAGATGCTAGCAGATGCATTCTCGACAGACTCAAAGTTAACTAACTTAGTAAAGAAACATTCCACAGACTCCAACCCACTCGTTAAATCATGCATAATAAAAGACTCAAAGGACTGGCTTTTTTTCATTTTAGTTGCATCCATGATAAGCGAAGTGTGATCCATAAGCGCATCAGCTTCCATCATCAACGCATCCTTGTCTTCGTCGTCATTGCCTATACGAACCTGAGCCATCTCTTCATTAAAGAAAGACTCCAGATCTCCTTCTTCACAAAGATCTGCCCAATCTATCTACATCTTTCTTGTGACGCCCATATGCTAAATCTCGACTTCTTCATCACTTTTGGATAGTTGGTGACTAAAAAAGATCACTAATCCTAGTATTGTTTTATTAGTCTTCTCTTCAATCCCTGGTTCGAGCAACCCACAGTAAGGGAAATTGCCCCTTCTTTGATGAAACGTCCATTCAATGTTGGCCTATAATTTCCTACGTTTGCCTCCTCCAACTCTGGCTTGTATGCCAATCTGTACCCAAGGCGATTGTGATTTACGGGAATCAGCTCTGAAATCTCTTACAGATGCTTTCCTAATCTTATGCCTGGAAAGTAGGACATTTCCTTCATCATGGCTATAACTCTTGGGTTAACATAACTCCCCCCATCATTCATCAAAACTTGTATGGCCTTGGTTTCATCAAAATCAAATCCGTTCAACAAGACATCCTCCTCCCCGTGTTAGATCTCAAGAAGCGGGGTAGCATTACTGAGTGGAGCTATCAAGCTAGTTTCACCCTATATAGCGATTGTTACTCCATCTTTGATCAATTTTATCTTTTGGTGTGGGGTGGATGGGACATCTCTAATCAATGGGCCATGTAGCCATGGTCTTCCCAATAGCAGGTTGAATGACACTGGCACGTCAAGGATTTCCAAGGTTCCCACTGTTACAGTGAAAGTCACCAATCCTAAGACATCTTTTCGCGTATTGTCATATGCTCGTACCCCATGCGCACTTGGCTTGAAGTCCTACGTCTTCAATCCTAAGCAGTAACCAGTTCACAGTGGGCATATGTTGAGGTTGGAACCGTTGTCGACCAAAACAAATGGTATCCATTTTTCCATGCATTTGATGGTTAAATGCAACGGCTTATTGTGGGATGGCCCTTCTGCTAGAAACTCCTTGTCGTTGAAGGCAATAATACTGGACTGTTTCTTGGGTACGAGCATTCCAACCAACTGGTCTAGAGTGACAACAATCGGTATGTCCACATTATTTAAGGCTTTTAGGACGGCCTGTCGGTGTTTTTGAGATGCTACCAGCAATCCCTAAATGCTTACACTAGCTTGTGTCTTCTTAAGCTGCTTTAAAACTACATCTTCCTCTTCACTATTCTGTCTCTTCGTTATTTCTACCTATTTCCTTGGTTCCTTTGTTCCTTTGTTCCTCTTCTTGGTTGCCCCTTCTCTAACTGTGCAGGCTTAAAGTGTCTTCCACTCCTTGTCAGGTGTTCTATTGGCTCTTTAGGCTCCAATTGCCCTTCAAACTGGTCAACTACTCTAAATTTTGACCACTAAGCCTCCTTTCTCTCGAAAGGCCCAAAAATTATCTGTCTCTTCACTGTTCCCTTCAATTCCCCAAAAGTCTTCCTCGATCCCCATTATGTTTTGTGAAAACCATTCGGACTCTTCGTTGATTGCGGCCTCCAGCTCAAAAAGTTGTGGCAATGACACTTCATCCAACGGGTCTTCGTAATAGTAGGATGGGAGAAGGCCCCAAGGTTCCCACAGGCCTCCATGGTCATGCGATTCTTTTACTATCGGGTGCCATTCTGGCACATCTTCTCCTTCATCATATTCTATATCTGTAAATTCCTGCTCTACTTCTTCCAACTCCCACATGTCATTCTCTTCCTGATAATCTCATTCGAGTGAACATGAGATAGGTCCATCAGGTAGAGGTGTCCTTCGTTTTTGTTCATGGAAAGGAACTATGTATACAGAAGGGTCAAATGCAAGACTTGCGATTCCTAACAAATTTACTTTGAGAGTATTTTTCTCTTTCTACTTCTTCTTTTCTTCGGTTTCTGTACTAACTGGCAATTTCTCTTTCTGCTTGTTCTCACTATCAATGTCCCTTTCCTTTGAAGATTCTCCTCTTTCTAATACTTCTTTTCCTACTTCTCTTGTTTCAAAACTTGGGTTAGCCTCCTCATACAAAGCTGTCCCTTGATGCCAGGTTGTATCATTGCTCGGGATGGTCAGAACGTGCCATTTGATGTCAATTCTGGCCTCTTCCAAATCATCTAATGCCTCAAGGTGGGCCAAATCCTCCCATTGGCATTTGACTTCTTCATCTTCTTTATTATTGGCAGGGGAAGGGGTTTTCTCCTCATGGGTAATGAAAATCGACAAGGTGAAAGAATCATCCTTAATCAAATCCTGGATAAGGTCGTCTAGCCACAACACCTCCTGCCTAGATGGCAAATCTACAATTGGTTTTGGTTCTACCATGGAAACTATGAACTCGGTGGGATCAAATCCTTTCAACTCTTCCTCGATGACGTTTACATTCTATTGATTAGCATGATTTAAAAGGAGGTTGGTAGTAATGTTTGGTTTTTGTACAACGGTGGGGGAAGGAATCACTTTGTTATCAATCAAATCTTAGATTTCATCTCAAAGCCGCATGCAATTATTAATCAGATGTTCATGCCCCTAGTGAAAGGCACAGTACTCGGTAGGATTGTATCGGGGTGGTAAACGATTTGGAGGCGGAGTCGGCTCCAAAGGCTTTATGAAGCCTCTCTCAATCAAACAACTCACGATGGATGTTAATGGCACGGTGAGTTGGGCGAAGGTTCTCTTTTGATTTTAGGGTGGATTTTGGGCGACAAGCTGAACAGATGGGTCTGCCTAATTTGGATTAAGATTTAGAAAGTTCACTTTGTAACTGCGGCTCACTGCATTGGCGACATTATTCTGATTATCGGCATACAATTTTTGGATCATTTTTTCACATGGTTCTCCGTTTTTAATATCCCCGGACTACAGAGCATCATCCTCTATCTGTACCCCCACATCAAAAATCTGCCTAAATGTCATTAATGGCTGCGTGAACAGATACTTGTGGAATTGTGGTTGCAGGTTCTTCACCACCATTCTTACTTGTTCTTTCTCAATGGGCTGACTCGTCATCTTAGTTGCTTTAGCCCTCCATCAGGTCAGGAATTTCACAAAAGATTCTTTGGCTTCTTGCCAGGTGGTCTCAAGCTCCCGAGTGGTAACATCAAGCTGGATGTTGTAATTGTACTGATTGGCAAATGTAGTGACAACGTCCTCCCATGTTGTCGTCATGGCAGCATCTAAAGACAAAAATCATTTCTGAGCGACTCTTGATAAAGATAGGTAGAAAAGTTAGTCTTTCAATTAATCATTAATATCCATCGGTGACAAAGTCCCCACATACATTCTGAGATGAATCCTCGGATCCCTGGTCCCGTCAAATTTCTCCATATCAGGCATCTTGATTTTCTCGAGAAGTTTAGCATCAGGAAAGAGGTAAAGTCCCTCGACATCTAATATATAGTCTTCGACACCTCGGGCTTTCCTCAAAATCTTCTCCTGCTTAAAAACCTTATCAAACAAGATTGATTCTTTCATGGCCAGAATTTTTGGGATCCCCGGTCGAACAAGTTGTGCAACAGCTGCTTACTAACCTCCCTTCGGTCCTACATTGTCATCCTAAATATCATTTTCTACTTTGTCCTCTTGATCATTTAGAATAACCACATCGGGCTTAGTGACCCAAGTTTGTAAGACCTGAATTTGAGCCTGACACTGTGTCTAACGCCTAGCTTGATTCGTCATAGCGTACTAACCCCTTCAACTGTCTTTTGCAATTTTAGAATTGCCCTCATCATGTCTGCTATAGTCAGCTCTGGGTCTGCCATCGATAATCTCAACTGGCTAGTACGTCAGAGCCTTCCGTTCGAAGATCGGGCCCAAGTACGTATAGGTTCTTCTCTATCTAAAGCTATAATCTCAGGCCTCTGAACTGAAAGAGCTTACACAAATCGAAAAACTCATAAACCAGTCCTAGACTAAAAACAACTCGCTCTCGAAAATGGACTTGTACAAACTAGAAAACTCCAACGTAAACTCAAAGCAGCTCTCCCTCTATGACGAATCGGGAAAACGAAGGCTAACCTTAATCGGGATGCTACTGTACAAACAAAAGCATCTATAAAAAAAGGGTCACATAACTCTAAAAGATTTATTGATTCTAAAAAAAGGGTTCTAAGAAGCTATATTCTCATAAAAAGGTAGGTAGGTCTTCACTCAGTGTACCTTCTAAATATAGCTAAGAATATACCTCCCAATGCCAGAAATGGTGCAAGGCATGGTCAAATGGTATGCAATAACTCTATTTGCCACATCTATGGAAGCATATGGCCAGAAAGCTTGCTGGCTTCCCCGACATAGCCCCAATACAGTGAATTGACTGAGGTATCGGGTAGGTGGAGCGGAGGTTTAAGAACTAAGCACACAAATATACAAATGCAGATACAAATACCGATGAAAAAGTTTATAAGAAGAACCATTGACATTTCAAGTTAAGCTCTCTTATGAGTTTTTTTTTTCAAAAAACCAGTCCCCAGTGGAGTCGCCAGAAAAACTGTGTGCATTTTTGGAGATTGGGAGGGGGAATGCACCAAATATCCATTGTTTTTGAAAAAATGTTTCTTTTCTATTTAACATGGAAATCTCAAGATATCCAAACGCATTTTTAAAACAAAATAGAGTCGCCACTTGATTTTTGAGAAAAATTAAGAAAAACAAAAGAAGGTTGCAGGTCTTTTAAATGCATAACCAGAGAAAAAAAGGGTCCAGGGGCTAAGGTACGATAAAGGAAGGTGTTAGGCACCCTTCTCGCTCAACCGTGACATTAACCTCTATTTTGTCAATGTTGATTCTTATTATAAACTTTTTTAAAGGTAACATATACAGAACAGGAGGTTGAAGAGAGCTCAAACAAAGCAAAATAACAAAGCAAAACTTAACTATGATTCTCAGGGTCATGCGATTTGGTTATTATTTCTTGATAGACCACACGTATAGTTTGAGCAAAGTAAAGCGAAAATCATGCGAGTGAGCAGTAAAATAAACAAATAAAGACCTAAGGGACATGTAACAAAGTTTCAATTTCTAACATGCTATAAACAGACTATACAGAACAAAACAAGAAAGATTAAAACACTATTTCGAAATACACGGCAGTGGCAACAAATGTTGTGGCCGTAAGGAAATAAGGCACAAAACTGACGGCCGTACCAAACATAGGGTAATCACGAAAAACTTAATGGAAAATACTCATAGCCGTGACAAACAAAGGTCATGACTGTGGTTTTTTAAAGGTCCAAAAAAAGGGGAACACAGAACAAGGCACAAAGGAGACTCAAATGTACAGGATAAGAAGGGCATAGGCCATGACCTAATAATTCTAAGTCAAATCCACCAACCTTCATCTGATATACAAATAACAACTCAAAACAGAATATATAGGATACTAAGAATGATAACAGAATGCCATAAATACATTTCTCGTGTTACTGGCCTCAACAAACCTTTCGGCCGTAACAAACGGAGGTGATGGCCACAACAATCATAGAAATAAAGATTGCAGCTCTCGTAGAAAACACATGGCCTACACTGTGTGGCTTATAAAACAAACGATCGTGACATTGAAAGGTCGCAGCCGTTGTATTTCAGATCCATAGAATACATGGGAATGAAGTTGTAGAGAACAGAGACCATGGCCTATTTGGCCTAGGCTAGATCCTCTATTCACCACCCACCAAGAAAATAAACTAAGGCATAGAAAAGAAGCGAAACTAAACAGAATGGTAAAATAAAAGGAAAAAAAACTTAAAATAAATGAACATCATGGGGTTTTGAAGAAGTTTTCACATCTTAACCTAAAAACATTGGTCGCGGCCATGACTATAGGATGTCACGGCCATACTATTTATAGGCATAAAGATGGCGACTACGCATAAAAGCGTCACGGCCGTCACTGTGTATTTAACAAAACATATGGCCGTGACATTAGAAGGTCATGGCCGTTATGTTCCAGAACCTCAAAAAATTGTTGGTGTGCTTAGTATGCTTGTGAGCGTCAAAATGAAATGAAAACGATAGTAATTATATGAAATAGAAAGCTACAAATACACTGTTTATGATAAAAACTTGAAAAAATAGTACTTGTATTGAAGTAAATAGCACATAAGCAATAAAAAAATAGAAGAAACCTCACCCACGACATCATCGGGGGAAGAAAATGAGGGTTTATAGAAGAGTCGTGGTTCTTAAGGTTACCTCGTATGAATATCCGTCTCGAATGGCCTCTTAGGGGTGAGAATAGGGTGGCCTCAAACCGATATCAACTCTACAAGCTCTTCCAATTTAAGCAAGAACACGTCCAAGACTCGGGAAACATGAAATGGATGGGTGAGTATTGATTTTGGCAGAGTTTGGACCTCTAGGTTCTTTCTCTCTTTGTTCTGCTTGGAATCGCTGCCTATTTATAAGCAAGGCGAGCAATTCAGACCCCTTCTGGGATGTTGCCACCTGTCTACAAAGGGGTAAAAGTGACGGCCGCTACCTTTTTGCTTTTGTACAGTACAGGCCGCTACCTATAGTGCTGAAAAGGACAGTTGTGACTTTCAAAAGTTGCGGCCTGGATAAAAAGGCAACAGCCATGACAAAGAAAGTCACGACTTGGTTTAGAATTTTCAAAAAGGATACGGCCGTGGGAGTAAGGACAAGACTTGTTCTATGTTTTTCAAAAATGTGGCGGCCATGAGGATAGTAATGTCACGGTCTAAGGGTTTTTTGTGATTTTCTTAGGTTTTGAGCCGTATTCATGTTTCTGCTTGCTTGGGAGTATCTTTGAGCATGATTCTCATGCTTTCGTCATTGGAGCACATTTGAGATGGGTGCTTAAGATTTAGCTTGGTCAAATTGGGGTGTCTGCAGCAGCAGGTGCTGCGGCTGAACCATTGGACAAAAACTGACTCAAGGTTTGTGTTAGAGTGGCAACTAGGTTGGGAGTCTGTGAAATCTCATATATTCCTTGGGATTTTGAGGCGGAGGAGGCTATAGACTGATCAGTGCAAGAGGTAGAGGCCTGGTGTTATGAGTTTTCGCTCAAGCTTTTAGAAAGACTCCAAGCCTTATTCTCGTTTTTCAACATGAAAGTTTCACCACAAGATGTGTCGACAAACTGACGGTGTTGAGGTGTCAACCCGTCATAGAAGCACTGGGTTAGTTTCCATTTAGGCACCTAATGATGAGGATAGGTTCTAATAAGATCCTTAAGGCGTTCCCAAGTCTCATAGAACGTCTCGCCGTCGAGTTGAGTGAAATTCGTGATGGCATGTCTAATTTGGTTGGTCTTGCCTATAGGAAAATATTTTTTTAGGAATTCTTGTTGAAGTTTAGCCTAAGTAGTGATCGTGTTTAATTCTAGAGAGTTAAGCCAGTGTGTAGCTTTATCTTTAAGGGAGAACAGGCACAGTTTCATTTGAAGGGCCTCGTTAGAGAAATTACTAATTTTGACTATTGAACAAATCTCTAGGAATTCATTTATGTGTTTGTACGGGTCCTCATTACCAAATCCACAGAAAGATGGAAACATTTGAATGATGTTGGATTTGATTTCATAGTGTGTGGCTCCAACTGTAGGGGCTAGAGACAAAAAGGTGACACATACTTCGAAGGAGTCAAGCACTTAATCAGAGATTTGACCTATGAGTCGTCCTGATGTTAGTCTGCCATGGTAGTGTGTGACGTGAGTGAGGCTTGTTGGGCTGTTCGAAATGTGCGTTCAATTTTAGGGTCAAAAGAAGCTAAACTAGATAGGTAGATCGGAGGCCGAGCATGCACAAAAGAAATACTAGGGATGGGCTATAAGTCCCCTAAATCTAGTTTTCTCTGATCACAAACAAAGACGAAAATTAAAACTCACAGTGCGTGGACAGAGATGATCATTTTTGCTTGTCTTTGCACCTGTTTGTTCCAAACTCATGCCGTCATCAATCTTCGAAGAACCTGAAAAAGAAAGAATTGTAACTCACTGCAGTATTATAAGAATGAGAAAATCAAGAACAAAAATATTTACTGAATAAATTGTAGTCGTAATTAAATCCCCAGCAACAGCGCCAAAAATCAGTTCATGTCGTACCGTACAAAAAATAATTATTTAAAACCTTATTTTAACTACTAACTCGTAGGATAGTAGCTAACGTCCAGATATCGTTCACAGGGATTTGAATGCAGTATGATTTATTTATAAATATTTTATTAATGATTTTCTTTATGAAAATGGAGTTTTATTTGAACTATGATTCTAATTAAATTAAAAAGTTAAGAAAGTCAAAGATTTAGGATTCAAATGAAAAAGGGGTTCTTAAGGGTTTAGAATCCTCCTTGGCCAGCAATTTTTAGTTTCATTCAAACTCTAATTTATCTTTATTTGATTCAACCTAATTCTATCGCGACTATAAGACTAATAAGAATTATCAATAAGATAAGCTTGAATCCAAGTCTGGCATACTCTATCTAAGCTTTTGGCGCGGATCGTTGGGAGCACGACCCATCCGAACAAAGAATAAGAGTATCTCATGTTTGAATATCAAAGCACAAATATAACAGTTGTATTGTCTCGTTTTCACAATCACATAAAATAAAAACTGAACTATATAATCAAATTAAAAGTTCGTTGATTAAAACGTCAACGTCTCAAATCAAACAACAAATTGAATCCAAAATAAAGAATAAACAAACGAATTTAAACTACTCCTAAGATACCGACTAGAGATTTATCATCCCTTAAGAACAAAAAAAGCTTAGCCGCTCATGTTGCGACTAGAAAGCATGAAAAGTTGAAGAAGAACAAAGCCTCAAGTCTCCATCTTTGACTTCTTAACACGTCCTGAGCCTTTCAGATTGGCCTCCTAGCTTCCCTCAGTCCTTTGTCTTCTAAAAATAGAGATCCCCTAATAATGAACCCAGGCCACCAATTTATAGGTGAGCTTTTCGCCAACAGTTTCAGTCTTCAGGTGCAACTCTATCTACGCGCCTCATCCGGACACCGGATACTCTGTCTGGACGCTTTTATTCTTCGTCTGAACACTAGACTCTTTTGTCTATACGCACTCTTTCTGTCAATATTTTGTTCGGACGTTCATCAGGACGTAATCATCACAGAAACTTTTCCATTCAAACGCTGTCCAGACGTGATTCTTACTGGACCAATTCCGTCCATACGTAGGATTCGTCCGTTCGAACACAACTTTTGTGAAAATTTCCATTTTGTCCCTCTTCTTTGTTTTGTCCCATTTCACACCCTTTTCTCCTCTAGGCCATTTTCAATGATGCAACTGATAAATATACTACAAAATAATTTATTAAATATATTTTTTAGATTTAACATAATGTATTTTGCAGAATAGGATTGGCACTTTTACATACCAATCACTTCCCCCATTCTATCTCCCCATTCTTTTTATTTTTACTTTATCTATTTTCTATTCGTATGCAAATCCCACTTTTAAACAGAGACTCTGCCCATTTAGAAAATAAATACTCTCCTTTTTAGCCAAACCTCTATCCATAAGTAATTGGCTACAAATTTAGTTTGAGCAGATATGCTATTCGATTTTTACTAAGAGTGCATATGAAGTTGGTCTATAACGCTTGGTAGCAACGGATATACGACTAATTGAGCCATTGATAAAATGTTTTTTTACTTCCCAGTTATCTACTTTATCGTACTTTACTTCCCAGTTATTTATTTTACCACATTTTATTTTTCTGTCATTTATTTTGCCGCATTTTACTTTACAATATTTATTTTTCTGTCAATATGATATAGCCTAATTAAATATCCAGCTAATATATTATATATATGTATCTCTCTCCACCCCACATCCTTTCCCTATTTATTCTTAAAAATTAAAATCACGTCATTGTGCTGCACAAATTTTTATAGAATAAAATAGTTTTCTCTTATAAAAAATGTTTTGGTAAAAAATCAAGCCATTACTCTGCCCAAATTTTTATAAAATAAAATTATTTTCTTCTAAAAAAAATATTTTAGTCAAAAATCAAGACGTAATGCTACCCAAAATTTTAATTTTTTTGATCAAAAGTCATGAACTACAATATA
>JAOTRH010039810.1:0-20285 GCA_034768845.1 Heliamphora exappendiculata
GCTAAGGGCTTATAGATAGATTAAATATACAGTAAGAAATTTAATTCATTTTGATTAGAATAAGATAAAAAATAAGATAAAAGTTTTGAATTATTTTTAACCGTTAGATAAAAAGAGAAGATAATTTAGAGTCTAATACTAATAATAACAATAAAGTCTTGTATTATTAAATACCATAAAGGAGGAATTAGCCATATCTCATTTGTCATACTATTAGTTTAAATTCCACAATACAAACTAGTTTAAATTCCACAATACAAACGTATAACTCATAATACCAAACGAACAAAAAAAATTTGTGAATCGGTCTTATCTATTAGTCTAATCACCCTTTTGCTAATTCTTTAAAACAAACATAGGTTTGAAGCGTAAAAACTTTCACAAAACTCCTAGCTATTGGGAAATTTTTTTAAAAAAAATAGTCACAAACTTACATAAATAATTATAATTTCTTAACATTCATTTTCCTAAATGTTAAATCGAAAATTGAATACTGAATTGAGAGTATTAATTTTCAAATCGTGAATCAAAATTTTTAATTTGATTTCTAAAATACGTAAAAAAAGAAAAAATATATATATAGTGAGATATTAAAAATGTACTATAAATACGAAAAGTTGTTATAAATCAATAGAAAAAACTTGTGTTGAATGATGAGCCCATTATATAATTAAAAAGACGTTTGCATCTAAAGTAAGGGATGTGGTTTCAAGGGTTATTGCGATTAATAATCTTATATTGTATTATTAATTACTTGGAAGCATTCAAGTCAAAACTAATTGACAATGGATAAAGAGGTCACTAAATTATTTGAATCAAATTTGAATAATTTAAAGAAGTAATGTAAAAAATGTCTCTAATACTATCCAAGCATGTTGAGCATATGAAAATAATAGAAAGATGAACGAAATGAACGATAAAACAGATTTTGAACAAAAACTTAGTACACAAAACCACCCAAAACAAATTTAATAACAATCATACAATGGTAAAATTTATAGCCATCTAATTTACGACCAATCAGTAATAAGTACAGAGAACTTTAGAACATATAAACAATGTTAGGTGGCATAAAAATGTGATGTACGTCAAGCCTCAGGAATGTAGGAATGTAAAATTATGAATTAAAAGAAATTTAATAAGAATTGAGACTTGTATGGTCCCGAATTGGTTCCTTTGTATATTGATTTGAATCGTATCAAATTATGTGACACATATCATAAATTATGTTATTCTTGCTTTTATCGATGCACGCCTCCTAAACGAATTAATTATTAAATGTATCGAATCGTAATGTAGATGGTATAATTTCAATGACGGAAGCACTGTAACATATTGTTGTTAAAAGTATTTGCTGCTACTACTTTCTTTTTCTACTACCGTCAGATTTGTAATCGCTTTGTTTGGGTTAAGGCAACTTTAGTTTACTGGGTAAATTGCATTGGGTTATGTTAATTATTGGTCATTGGATGCTAGTTAATAAGCTAATAAAGATTTTTTTTTTTAATATTAATACATTTTTGAATTTGAGACTTACTACTTTTACAGATATTTATACACTTTGCACAAATATTTATATACTATATATCCCTTGTTCACGGCTTATCAGGCGGTGATTAGCATTTTTTAATTACATTTATCTCTCTTGGAGTTACTAACAAATACACTAATCTTTTTTGTAATTTTTGAAATTATATTAACCTCCCTTATCAGTGTTATCAGGTAAACGTCATTAACGTATACTGGCTTTTTACAACTTTGCCCTTACATTGAACTAAAATCTTTTTAATTGGTCCATTTTAAAAAATAAATGAAAATTTTCATTCAAATCCTACTTTTATAAGTTACTTATCTCATTCTAAATTTTGTTTTCAACGCAATCTTATTCCCAAATAAAATTTTCACTTTACCCATGCTTCTCAATTGGTTCTCATTAGGCGCCAACAAAATGGTAATATTCCCATTCCAACTTGTTTATCATAAAGATTTCCACACTGCGCGATGTCACCCGCCACTGCCGACCAACCGCCGCCGTCCCAGTGCGCCACCACCGCCAGTGACCCCACCGGCGCTGTCACCGACCACCGCCGTCTCACATCCAGTGCTCTCCATCCCTCTCTCCGTCTATCTCTCTCTCGTTTTCGTCTCTCTCTCTCTCTTGTTTCCACCAACAAAATGGTAATATTCTCATTCGAACTTGTTTATCATAAAGATTTCCACACTACGCGACGTCACTCGCCACCGCCGACCGACCAACCGCCGCCTTCCCAGTGCGCCACCACCTCCAGCGACCCTACCGACGCTGTCACCGGCCACCGCCGTTTCACATCTGACACTCTCCGTCTCTCTCTCATTTCCACTAGCAGAGGAGGATATGAAGTTGAGAGAATGTGGACATTCTACTGCATATCTGATTAGGACTCAGATCCAAAGGAAATGCAATAAATAAATAGATCCCAAAAAACTAGCTTCATCTTTAACATCGAAAGAACTAGGATCCCTCTTTTTCATTTTGGATTTTTTCCACGCTTGCATTAGAGCATGCCTGATGCTGTAGAGCACACAAACTCAACGGCAACCAAATCTGAGATGCTGGTGCCGATCGATGTAAAAAAAATTCAAAAAAGATTTGTGAATATTTTCATGTGTTAAAATGTTTTAAGTTCTTGTGTTTTCATAATGTGAATATTTTCTAGTAAACAGTATATTCTGTGGCAAATGAGATTGTTTTCATGAATAATCATTAAACACGATCGAAAAAATTTTTAAAATTCAAACCCATAATCGTTAATAGATGATAAATATTTTAAGTAAGATAATAGAGATATCATCCCACATTTTAAGCAAGATAATAGAGATTTATTTAATTATACACCCTAATTGGCAAGATAACTTACATTTTAAGTAAGTTCCATAATATGAGTTATTTGTTGTTGGTTTCTACTTTTAGGAATGTTTTCATAATGTGAATATTTTTTAGTAAATAGTACATTCTGTGACAAATGATATTGTTTTCACGAAGAATCATCAAATACGATTGAAAAAAATTTCAAAATTTAAATCCAGAATCGTTAACTGATGATAATCCCACAATTTAAATAAGATAATAGAAATATCATCTCATATTTTAAGCAAGATAAAAGAGATTCATTTAATTATACATTCTGATTGGCAAGATAACTCGCATTTTAAGCAAGTTCCCTAATATAAGTTATTTGTAATTGAGTTATACTTTTAAGAATATTTTCATAATGTGAATATTTTCTAGTAAACAGTATATTCTGTGGCAAATGAAATTATTCTCATGAAAAATTATCAAATACGATTGAAAAAAATTTTAAAATTCAAATTCAGAATCGTTAACAAATGATAATCTTACATTTTAAGTAAGATAATAAAGATATCATCCCACATTTTAAGCAAGATAATAGAGATTCATTTAATTATACACTCTGATTGGTTCATAGTGAAGTGATGTTCCATCTCTCTCATTAATATGTAAGACAATAACTGGCACTTCTCTCATTTATATGTAAGGACATAACTTACGTTTTTGGATATTAGAACCGAGGGTATAATAGATCATAAAAAATTAAATTTTTTAAAATAAAACCTAAGATAAATATAAACCTATAAATGAGACCCAATACTAATACATTCTTAAAAATAGAACCCAATTATAAATAACTCAAAAATAAAAAACTCCTCCACACTTAGCTGCCAGTACCACTCCTATCATTCCTTCTCACCATTACTGCACACTCCCCTCCTCCTCCCTCCCTCCCTCTCTCTCTCTCTCTCTCTCTCTCTCCATGCTGAACAAGTATGGCCGGTTCTAAAAGCAAGCCAATAAAATTTTTTCTTTCAGCAAAAAATTTTTTTGTTAAAATTTAGGATTTTATTTGGATTTAAATTTAATATAAATATATTAAACAATTATGTTATGATGATCTTGAATGGATCACAAGTGGTAGTTATTATAATTTATACGTCTTTGGTATTAAGTTTAAATCTCTTCTATTATTTTTGTAGTTTTTTTTTAAATTATAGCAATCTCAATGTTATTTTAAACAATCGAGAATTTAAATTATTTTAAAATGTTAAATAATACGAATAAAATATAAAAATTAAAAATTACGATCAAACTATGCTAATTAAGCCATAAATTTTTAATCCTAAATTATTAATTCTTATTTTATCAATTGTAATTAAACACAAAATATTGAATAAAAATATTATTTTATTCTTAAAAAGCTTATAATATGTAAGTTAAAAGTTTGATAAATAAGTGATTTATGTTGTATTTAATTTTATTTGTACATTTAATTTTGTTAAAATATGACAACAAGCATATTTAGTCTATTTAAATATTAATGACAACAAACATCTCGCTTTGAGCCCCGAGATATTCAGAACTAGCCCTTGAACAAGTTAAATTACCAAAAAAAATAAAGCCAAGTAAATTAGGAGAACGAATGAAAAATCAGTAATGTTATGAACTCATAAACAAAATTTAAAAAAATACTTAAAAATAATTCAGATAGTTAATATTCATATTTAATAAGATGTAAAACATACTTCAAGTGAATCTTAACCATCTAAATTATTTTTTAAATAATTTTTTGAGTTTTATTTTTGAGTTCATAGTATTACTGATGAAAAATTAACCATAGTTGGTCGATCACTTCATCTTTGATTGAATAAAAATTAGATTATATGAAAGCCATGGAAAACAAGCTAAATTAAAAAGGGCCATTGGAGCTGTGAAATATCAAATCAGTATTAACCTAGCCAAAGCCGCCAGCAACAACTCCTCCAACCTTGAGGTTGCGGTGCTCAAGGCCACCACCCTTCGTTTATACCTCCCATGGATGAGCGCTACATGCACAGAATCTTCTTTCTGGTTTCCTCCAAGAAAGCTCATGCCGTCGCCTGCACCAGAACCGTCGGCAACCAAATTGCTCGGACAAGCAATTGAGTTTTTGTGGTAAAACCCCAATACTGGTTCTCCTTACAAGCCAAGCTATCATGATTTACACATTCAATAACAATGGTGCATGGCGTTGGCCCTTAGGGACGAAGCCCCAATTGTCCAAAATCCCTAAAGCCACCCCGAATTCTCAACCTTTTTTTAATAATAATAATAAACGTGATTTATTGGCTTATTTTTGTTTTTTAAGAGAATTAATTACTTTTTTTAGTTTTTAATTCATTTTAATAACAGAAATTTAAAATGGTAAAGTAATTTATTATAAATTTAATAAATTTTAGTATTTATTCATTATATTAGCCATTACAAAAATATTAATATAATCCATTCAATATCATAACGTTTGTATTAGAAAATTATATCTATTATTATTAATATCGTTCCGCAATGGATTAAATATGATTAGTGTTATTATTTAATGGTGGATTTTCTAAAACTCTAACTGTTCGTTGTTAGGAAGAAATCGACTTATTTGCCTTTTTTTTTTCAATTGACTATTATGCCATTATGTGTAATTGTGTTATAACTTTTCAATTTGAAAAATAACATTTCATTGAGAATTGTTTTGTCATTTTACTTATAAAATTCTTATGATTTCGTATTCACGAAGAGAACAAGCTGCTTCTAATACTTGACCTTTATTAATTTTTATTCAAAATCTTGTGGCTAATTTAATGACTCCAATAAACTAATAAGTCAGTGAACCGAAACTAGGTATTAAATTAATTATATTTGTTTTATAAAATGATAATATTTGCAATACTTAAATAATTAGTCCTACCTTATTGCTGTATTTTTTTAAATGGGTCAATTATATCAATAAAAAACAAAATACTATAGTGATTTTTTTTTAAACTAATGGGTCAATTGATCTCATAATTAGAAGTATAGCATGGTGTGACTCGGCCGACATCATATACTGGTGGTGTTTGAGATTGTTGAAATTAAGAGTAAACATCGTATCGTATTGTGTTTGTGTCGTGTTGCATGGATTCGCATTAAAAATCTCTCAACATTAAAATTATTCATTTAACTAAATGTGTCACTTATTCAAACACTAACGCCTCCTGCTTATAAACCGATTAACTTGTTTACAACTTATTTAATAATTTGTTTAACAACTTATTTAATAACAAGAATTCATGCATATAAAACTCTAAAGTTTAAACTTAGAATAAAAAAAAATTTACAAAAAATCAACTATAAGAACATCGGCGCAATAGTAACAAATTTGCCAATAACTCCAAATTTTTAAATTTTGGGGTTTTCCCTCTAAATTTTTAATTTTTTTTCTATAGTGTATAACATAATGTGTATATAACCGGGTTATATATGTGTGTTTTTTATGGATTTCAGGTTCGTGTCGTGTTTTTGGTTGACACCAAAATTAAACGGGTTAGATGGATCATTTCTAAGTTCTACAGATTCAATACTAACTTAGCTTGTTTATTAAACGTGTTATCAAGTCGTGTCATTTTTAATTTTGTGTCAAAAACTAATCGACCTTAATCATCTAACTTCGTATAAATCGAATTTGAGATATATTAACGTGTGCCAGAAATTCTCACCCCTAGTTGAAACTAATAGCTTACAGCGCGCAGTAACAAGCTTGCCAATAAATCTAAATTTTTAATTGTGGTTTCTACCTCTAAATTTTTAATTTTTTTTCTACGGTGCATAACAAAATATGTATATAATCGGGTTATATATGTGTTTTTTTTATGGGTTTCAGGTTTTGTGTCGTGTGCCAGGTTGACATAAAAATTAAACAGGTTAGATGGATCATTTTTGGGCTCTGCGGATTTAACATTAACCTAGCTTGTTTATTAAACGTGTTATCAAATCGTGTCATTTTTATTTTGTGTCGAAAATTAATCGACTCTAACCATTTAACTTCATATAGAGTTCGAACTATATTAATGTGTCATATTAGAAATTTTTACCCATAACTGAAACTAATAGCTTATAGATTAGAGTTTATAACAGAAATTGTGAGTGTTTGGTAAAGAGTGTAAATTGTAATTAAAATAGAAAAAAATTTATTGTAATTTATAGTAAAAATTATAAGCATTTGGAATAAATCATAGTTTATAACTAAAATTAGTATCATGTAAGCATGAAGTTTTGCCAAACACCCACGGTGTACTGGTAGTACGAAATTCTTTTATAGAGAGGAAAAATATATAATATAAGTATTTTTTTCATGGTACACTTAATGTGGCATTATAACAAGTTGAAAAGTTAGATACACAATAAATAAGTTATTTTAAAAAGAAATTAGGTATTTGATGCAGGAAGGCATATTTACTAAAAAAAACAGTACTAATACTCCATTCATAAGTTTGCTTGAAATTAAAAATACTCTTTCTAACACAAACACTGATCGATAAAGAGAAAATTTTCTAAAATATTATTAACTGATAAGTCTGAATGCTTATTACAGCTATTTATAAGGATAGAACCCGAAGCAAAAGAGAAAACAGCCGATTAAGAAAATAGTTTCCTGTCAAAATTCTAAATAGCAAAAAAAAATACCAAAAATAAAATTTTTGATATACACCTAAATTTGATTGCTGAAAACATATAGAAACGTATCAAACCAAGCATTATTGAAAAAGATATTTCTAAAAAAGTTATTGCCAAAACAAATAAATTTTCACAAATGGCAAAATTGCATTTTTCAAGGCCTAAAGGTTGGAATTTGGTCGAAAACCACCTTAGGTCACGGCATAGGGTTAGTTTTGTTTGTTTGGTCATTTTTAATTGAGCGTAGCCCTTTCGAAACTAATTCTCCCAAGTTGAATCGCACCTCTATTATCACTTTTTAATTTTTCGATAATTATAAGCTTCCATAAAAAGAAACTCACAAGTTCTACATCAGTATTTCAAGGTATTATATGTAACATACTAACATTTGATCCTGACTAGTGACTTCTCCGAATGAAGAGGAATCTGCTCACAAGTTCTTGCTTGCTGGGTCTGTTGGGTCTTGCTTGTTGAAGCTGCATGCTATGTCTTGTGTTTAATCTGTGTTGTTTGCTTTTTCCATGTTTTTCTTAATTAGGTTGGTTTGTTGTCAACTTTGGGGTTTTCATTTTGTGCACTTCTCGAGGAAGTTTGATACATCTTTATGAGAGTTATTTCCCTTTGTTATTCTTCATTTTTATATATATAAACTGTTTTTCTTTGCCAATAAAAAAAAAGAAATCTAACAATTAATCTATGTGGTAGAATCCACAAGAACGAGAATAATTTTCATTATCCAAATATGAAAACGAGGCTAGCTAACTGGTACAACCACAAGAAGTTTTCTTACCAACAATTTCACAATCAACATATAAGGAAAATCCGCTTTTTTATGATTTGATCTCCTTATTGAATGGTAGCTAAAGACCAACCAACATGCTTTTAGAATTGCAGATATTGAACTTATCCATTCATATATTGCCATCTTCCCTATCTAAAAGATTTATTTGGAAGCTACTCCGGGCTAATTTGGGTATCAAATTTCATAGAGAAGATTTTAAGGGTATAAAAATCTCAAAAATTATTAAAAAAAAAACTCGTGGAATAATAGTTTAGAGCTTGAGATCTATCTTTAAATAAGTTGCCAAAATAAAATCCTAGGCTAATTAACCCAAAAAGAAATAAGTAAAAACAAACTTTCTCGGTTTGTATCAATAAGAAGAGTCCAAAAAAATATAATAATTTAACCAAACAACTAATAAAAAATGTATTTAAGACAATAATAAACAAAATAACATATATAACCAAATAAGCCAATATCCTGGCGGGGGCTTGTATGCTTTTCTCAACATCAAATCATGTGTTTTTAAATATTCATATTTTATTGTTCCAATTATATTATATAATGTAATATAATAGTAAAGGAGAAACAAAATCACTAAAAAACGAGAAGTGTCATACTATTTGTCAATCTCTTTGACTCTGTAAGTTTGAGTAACTACATATTAGAGTTACTGTGTTCGTCATTTCGATTGAGTTACTGAACTTAAATATGTCGAATGAATGTCAATTGTGTCGATTTCGTCACTAGACTTAACAGTCGTTTATCCTATATATACACTATTTCGATCAAAATAATTCCAACAAAAGAATAGCCTGTTGGTTGGTTTCATCGAGTTTTTGAATGACATTTAAAAATTTTAATGCCTTGTAAAATTATTTAAAAATCAGACATGTTTTTGAAATGTCATGTTATGTGTATGCTATTTGTCAATCTCTTCAACTCCTTCTCACACGTACCAAAGTGAAGTGTGATGTTATGGTGGATTTAATGTTATAATTATATTATTTGTATTTCTCTTCGTATTCTTCCATGTCCAATAAGCATAGTCTCTTATTAGATGGCTCTAAAAATTCACCGCATATTTTTCTAAATATTTACCGCATCCTATTTTTTTCTTTCTTTGAGTCGGATGTTTCTACTTTCCTTTTCTTTTATTTGTTAATATGTTTTAATTTTTTTATCAATTTGATAGATAGATAAATATATAAAATTGAAAAGACAAAAGAATCTCAATAATTAAATTAATTAATACACTATATTTAGCATTAGAGTCTGAATTTTAGTAAAAATTATGCATAAAGTCATTTTTAAGGCGTAGCTACATTAAAATGGAGAAAAACGCCACTTACCTGTTTGTTTAAAAACATTGAAAAGCTAATTGAAAAATTGCCAAATATAACCATTTCAAATATAACCAAGTCTTTTGAAATGGTTGCTGTAAAAACTTGGACGAGCGCCATCGTGCTGTAGTATTTGCAAGGAATTATTCGGTGTTATCAGAATATTTTGTGGTAAGTCCATGCAATATTCTTATCCAATATAGTACAGGCATGCTTTGTGATAATAATATAATAACTCACTTTTATTAAGTAATTAAAAAATAAAAAATAACTCACATTATATAAATTATTATTATTTATTTATCAAAAATATTACGTAACATCAACTAGGTGATACTCTAAAGATATCTAATAGTTTTCATGTATTTGCTCCCCAGTCCATGTGGGGTTTGATTTTCAAAGAAATTACTTAATCACCTAAACACAAAAAAAATGTAGCTAAAGAACGAAACTTTCGAAATAATTAGTATAAACTTGAAATTTGGACTCATTTAGTTCAATAACTATTTTTATGGAATAATTTGCGTATTTAAATTTTTAGCATATGAAGTATTATGAATTGAATTATTAGTATATTCTTTCTTGTACCAAAGAGTGTTTGGTTAAAAATAATGTTGTTAGAATCGAATCGGACCAGCCGGTTCAACCGGTTGAATCGGGAGCCGACCTAATTAATGGTTCAGACCTACCCATTAAACCGGCCAAACATCAAAACCATTCTTTTTAAGGAAAGGTTCTTCAACCCCCGGTTCAACCGATGAACCGGTCAAACCGGAACTTGGTTGCTAGAACCAGCCGATTTTGGCAAATCCCCAATTTCAGCTTAAAAATTCTAAATAATTGGCTATTTGATTGCAATCTAATAGGCTAATACGGAACCCCCAATCTCAGCTACTCTTTCTTCTTCTTTTTTGGCTTTATTTTTAATTTTATGTTCTCCCGTTGTTGTTATTGCTTGTTGTGGTGCTGCCATTAAGAACGGACGCATGACTTTTATCTTGGGGTAGTAAATGTTTATGTAATAAAAAAATTCAAAATAAATATTTAACATGCGATATTAATTTTAAACAATACAAATTGTGTAAATATTACTATCAAATAAGTATTTATTCAAGTCAACTACAAAAATATGATCAAATATAATTTGATATATTCTTCTACATTTATATCTATTTCAAAAAATAAAAAATAGACATTATTGTTCTATCTATTTACAAAAGTTGTGCTCGAAATTTTTTCATCACATAAAATGTATTTATAATTGAATTTATATAAAATGCATGTTCTCTTGTTGCTGTAAAAACTTACAAAGTTATAATAAGATGAATTAATCTATCAACAATTGAATAAATGATCAACTTTCTTGTTTTTACCAGTACTTGGCACAACTCAAAAATTGTTAACAAATTTTTGAATTCCATATGATTGAGAATATCAAGTTTATAATTTTGCAACTAAAATTTCAAATGTAATTTTTCTTAATCTGTGAAGTCATCTGGATAGTATTTATCTGCAAATTTATAAATATCTTCAATATTAAAAAATTTACAGCTATCCCAATGATCTAAAGCAGAACTAAGAACAAGTAATTTTAAAAAAAAATCTTAAGGAGACGAACCTATATAATCTTTAAATTTTTAAAAAAAAATTTAGGGAGACGAACTTATATAATCTTTAAAAAATTTAAAATAATACTATTATAATACTTTAAAAAATTCAAAACTTAGAAATGGCGGCCGTCCCTGTCCGGTGGTTTGCTTTTTTTCTTTTGTATTTTGTCCCTCTTTTAATGTTCTCCTGTTGCAGTGTTGCTTTGTTGGATTTTTTGTTTTTTCAATGTTGTCCACTTGTCCGGTTACTTTGTTGGTTTTATTTTTAATGTTGTTTTATTTTGATTATTTTTATTAGAGATTTTAATTTTTTAATTAAAATTATGCTTAGATTATGAGATATTTTTATTTATTTTTATTTTGATAATGAGTTAGATATCATTTTTATTTAATATTTATAATTTTAAAATTATTAAAAATATAATTATGACGTCACAATTCGATTTCGGTTCGATTCCAGTTGAACCGGTGGCCCATCTATCTAGTCTCTTTTTTGATTTGCTCAACGATTCGATTTTCAAAACATTAGTTGAAAGTATGATAAATAGTACGTTGTTTGATTTGATATAATTTTAATAAGATTAAATTTTTTTATATATAAAAATACTCAAAATATTTTCAGAACTAACCAACTCATCTTCTAGTTCCACCACCAATTGGATGTTAAGTTGTTTGGTAGGTTTTTTAACCCCCATCAAATACTTCTAAAAAAAAAAAGCACTATACATAATTATTTTTAAATAGTTTCATTTCCTATTTAATTCTATATCCAAACATGTCCTTTTGAAATACTTAATGAATTGCATTCTAATTTGGTTACAAAGTACGTATATCATCCCATTTAATTATATTCCTTTCATACACTATCACAAATCATTTTCTCTCATTTGTATGCTATATTGATCAATTAAATCAATCTCATATGAAGCGAGATAGAAAAAAAATGCAGATTTTTTAAATCACTACATTAAGAATTGGTACTGATATCGATTATATGTCGAGGGTGGATAGAGCCAGTGGTGGAGTTAAGAATTTGATTTGAAGGGAACACAAAAACGTAAATATTTATAATAAGTAAAAATTAAAATATTCATTCTTAGAATTTCTTTTTTGTTTTAACAATTTAGAATTATCATCTCTTATTTTAGAATTTTTTATCTCTAACTGTGATTTTTTAAAAAGTATTTATTCATAACTGTTTAAAAAATAAAAAATAAAATAAAATAAATCAGTCTAAATGTCTAATTTCTAGATAACACTCTACTCAAACTAAGAAATTAATAAATAATGAAATATGTAATCAATAAGTTAATAACACAAGCAACAAAAGCTCAAATCTCAAATCAACGGAAGAAATGCAAATAATTTATTTGGAATCTCAAATCTCACAAGTCATAGCAAATAATTAATCTCAAATATTAGATATTCACTTCGATTGGAGAATAAGATTTTGTGATCTCAAATCTCAACAGACAACACAACATCCAACAATAATATTCAAATATTCAGATAATCAGATCCCAAATCTCAACATCCATGAGCTGACAAGCAAAGAGCCAAAGAGGGCTAACTGTGGTCCGTGGTCCGCGTTGGTGTGTCTGTTCCCACCGTCGGCACGGTGACATTTATCTCCACTCTCCAGCGTCAATCGTCTTTGTCTGTCTCCGTGAATCTATCGTCAACTCTCTCACTTAGTCGTTTCTGAATGTCTCTGCCGTCATCTCACCCTCACATCTCTTTCTCAATTTAATGATCTCACTCTCATAGCCATTGGATTAAGACGAAATATATTTAAATTTTTTTTGCCAGTTTTCTCTCAAGGGTCACAAAGCTACTTTGACAAAATAATTTTTTTAAATATATGTATAATAATAATAAATAAAAAAACTTCAAGTGGGGCATGTGTCCTCCGTAGTCACTAGCTAGATCCGTCACTGGATAGAGCTAAGGACCGGTTGGGTACATGCCGAGTGAAAATGTAAAAGTATTTTAAATTTTTTTAATTATTATATTTGTGCCTTCACTAAAAAAATAATAAATATTTTTAGTACTCTTATATTTTTACATTTTTTTCTATTACTGTATTTGTTAAAATAAATTTTTTTACTTGTATTTTTTAATATTTGGTTAATATTTAAAAAATATTTTTTATAAAAGAAATCAAAGAAATCGTCCTCATAAATGGTCTCAAGCTCTGAATCTATTTCTCTCATTTTCTCATTCTCATATCATCTCTCTTTTTCACACACATTCTTATCCGCTATGAGAATGACAAAATATAAGGATAATTTGGTAAAAAAATTTGATAAAGGTGTGCGAAGTTATAATTATAAAATTAACTTACGAGTTAATTTTTTGTAAGTCAAATTTAGTTCAATAAGATAAAATACTTTACATAGATATTATTAACCAAATAATAAAAAATAAAAAAATATTTTACATCGTAACAAATAAACCTATGTACATGTGTTTAGTAAAAAAGTGAGTGATTCATTGTGGAAAATAATATCTGTGCTTGGTATTGTGCCCCATTTAATTAAATTTCTATATCCATCATTGCCCTATTTCGATTAAAATTGGTAAGTTTTGTTTATTTTGGTCTTCTTTAAAAAATTTTATTTTTTATTTTTTGACTAAATTTTTTTACTTTTTCAAATTGTCTAAATGAGATGAATAGAAAAATTAAAAATTTTGATTGAAACATAAAAAAATTTCTCTAAAAACAAAAATAAGCAACATAAAATTTAAGTTATTGAGTTATTTTTGTTTTTTTAACCTTTGTATTTTATACTTTGATTATTTTTTTAAATTTTTTTTGATTTATTTTAGTGAAATGAATTAAAAAGCATAATAATTTAACTATGCAATAAAAAACATTCATTGATAACAAAAATAACTCAAGTAAAATAAACAATTATCTCAAATTGGGTTTCATGTGTATCAACTAATATCAAACCATATCAATCTAAAGTTCAAAAGTTTAAAATGATATCATTTAAAACCTACATATAATTGATATGGCAGAAAAAAAATAATCCAAACAGAAGAAGAGTTGTTTAATGACGGTCATTTAAAACCGACGTATAAACGATAGGTAAGAAAAAATCATCTAAACAGAAGAAGAAGAAGAGTAGAAAATCGATCATTTTCAATTTCAACGGTCAGTTTCGGCTCATTATCTTGTTGCTTTTCTCACTGAGCGTCGGCGGAGGAGACGGAAGGGCGATCGTAAGATCAAGGCTTAGACCGTGCGAACCAGGTCCGGATGCATCGTCTTCAAGGTAACTTGCGGCGGCGTTCGACGACAGTACTATTGGGTCGTTGTCGGCGAAGGTTTTGGGCGGCTCGGAGGCGGCGACAGTGGACCCAGAGGATGACGACGTGACGAGAGTCGGCCGGCGGCGGCCGTTTTGGGGTCGATGGAGTGTTTGGTTCAGTCGATGTTTGTTTGGGTTGATGCCCATAGTTGTGAGCTTTCTCTTTATGTGGGAGTTCCAGTAATTCTTCACTTCGTTGTCCGTACGCCCCGGTAACCTTCCGGCTATCAGCGACCACCTAACAATCCATGGAGATTCGTTACGATAGCCCAGTTTGGGCTAAATTTTTTAAATTTGATTTATTTTTGTCTTTTTTTTTTGAATATTTTTATTAATTTTTTTTATAAAAAAATTACTTTTATAAATTGTCTTGATAAAATAAAAAAAAGTAAAAAAATTTAATCAAAGATAAATAAAAAAAATTTACTAAGTTGTCATTTGAATTAGAAATATTGAGAGTCAACGAAAGTATTAGATATAAAGGAAAGAAAAAAATGAAGGAAAAAGAAAGGAAGGGAAGAGAAAGATGGAGTAGCCATTCCTCCCCTTGTTTGGCTATTTAAGATATATAAAATAGTGCTATTTTTTATTTGATAATAATTAATAAAGAAAAAATGATGTGCTTAATGTTTATTTATTTTTATAACCGTCTAATATTAGCTTGAATTATTACATTTAATATGGATATAAAAAGTTATAATTTTTATTATAAAAATAATTGTATCATTTTCTTTTCTTTTTTTATGTTGTTTCTCAATTTTGAAAGGATAAAAAATCTCTTAAAAATAAATCACTTCTCTCCTCACTTTTTTTCGGTTTACTTTTTTTCTTCTTCTTAAAATTTTTTCAAACAATATTATAACTAACTATTTTCTTTTAAATTTTTTATTTTCCCTTCAAACCTTTCAATCCAAACTAATGCTAAAGGCCAAAATAAATAACATGAAATAAGCAAATAGGCAATTATTCCAAACAAGTTCGTATATTATCCATTATAGACACAACAATGCTATCTACCAAAAAAAATACTTAGAATTTAAAGTATGTTGTTAATATTTACTCCCGGGCTTACTCAATTTAAATCTTTACTTTACACATCATTTTTAAAAGTAAAATTTTAAATATTTTTTCTCAATGCATAGATTTTCCATATTTTTGTGGTGTATATAATAACTAGAAGGAATGTGGGATGTCGAGAAAATTATTAACTTTGTAGCATAAGAGTATGGAAAATTAGTCTTAGGCTCTTAAAGTAGTATCGATTTTGTTATTCATCTACCATAAAAAAATTTAACGCTCGAAATTCAGTTTTAAAAGCGAGTTACAGTTAGGTCGTAGAACATATAAATTTATCTGTGTATTTTTAAAATATGTATAAATCACACAGATAAATTTATCTGTCTTGTATAAATAAACATATAGATAAATTTATCTGTATAAAAAATACTGAACCTTTTCAAAACACGTATAAAACACATAGATAAATTTATCTGTCTTGCATAAATAAAAAGACAGATAAATTTATCTGTACAAAACACACAAATAAATTTATTTATCTTACACAAAATAAGACGACAGATAAATTTATCTGTTTATGTTAAATTTATTTATGTTGTAGGCAATTGAATCTTGCGCGCTAAAAAATTTGTTAATGAACCTTATGTGTTAAAATTTATTTTTTAGACTTTTAACTAAATGCCCGTAATAATGCTAGGTTGACAATTATATTTGGTACCATATGATTTATATTTTGATTTTAGTGTTTATGTTATTTTATGAATTTATTATTATTATTCATGATAATTTTTTTTTGAGTAATTATTTTTATGGTAATTTTAAGAATACTAAAAAGTACACTAAGTACATACTAAAAAGCACTAGTAAATGGAAAAAAAAAACTAGATAGTTTTTAAAAATGCATTAACGTGTAAAAATGTAATAAATAGTGTTTGTGAGAAATTTTTAGTAAGAGTGTTAGTGTTTATAGTATTAATGCTATTTTTAAGCACTATATATGAGATACATATCATATAATATTCAAATATAATTACGAAATATGATCGTCATAGTATTATTATTTTTGAATTATTACATGATATTTTTTATTTAATATTTTTAATAAATAAAAATATTTGAGGCATGTTAATTAAGTGCACCACTACTTGTCTCTCATTTACGTAACAAAGTAAGTAATATAGTTTCATCCCGAAGTATTTTTGCTATATCACTAAGTAGAATACTCCGTGGTAATGCCATGCATATAATTTTTTGGGACTACCAAATAATTACTTATGATGCGCAGAGATAATGTGAAACGTTTCTAAGTACACTTAGTAAATGAATTAAAATATTATACATGATGCATATATATTTATACATTTAAAATTAGTGTGATTACTTAGGAGTATTTAATAAAGTTACTGTTAGTAATTTTTAATATTTTACTATTAATTTTAGTTATTAATTACAAGTTTTTCAAGCATTTAAAATTTTTACTACAATTTATAACTATTTTTTTTTCTATTTCAGTTACAAGTTAGTTACAATTTTTACTAAGCACTCACAATTTCTATTACAAACTGTAATTCATAAGTTACTAGTTTCGATAATACCAAACACCACAAAAGTTGTGCCCACATTTAGAAACTCCAGAAAAACGTGAGAGTTGTTCAGTGTTTTTTTTTTTAAATTTATATTAACAAGAATGAGAAACTTTACAATAAATAAAAATGTATTCTTTTAACAATTTCGAAATGAAAAGAAAATGTAACAAGGCTTAAAAAATATTTACACGAAATAAGATGCTCAATTTATATAATTAGAAAACATTGCTCACAAAGAATGCATAATTGTTAATGTAAATGGAGATAAAATAAAATTTTAATTGAAAGTGGATAATGTGAAGAGTAAAATATGACAGGTAATTTTTTTTTATTTTTTTTTTATGTTTTAGTTTCCCTTTCCCCGTTAAGAAAAATAAGAGAATGTATTTTAAATAAACTCTAGACAATTTTAAAATAAAAAACGTGGCAGATGTTTAAACTAAAATGAATCTACACCAAATTAAAATGGGCTCAGCTAAGATGTGTGCGGAATATCTAGGTGCATTCTATATACATTTCGTAATTGAACCTAAAATTATATAAAAATTTAAAATTGAAATAACTGCATAATTGCACCTAAACTCGTCCCAAAGTTAAAATATCGATTGATATTGTATAGTATTGGTTGATTTAGTAATAAAAATCAATATATCCAAAATCAAAGTACCGATTAATATTAATTATACGCGTCGACTAATATACGCAACCATAGAAAGATAGTTAAAAGAAATGGTACCGATTGCCAAGGAGGGAATGGAGCTTGATGATGAGGTCCTCTTCATCTTGACCAAAGTTGCCGCGTTTGATGTCTGGCCTTAGATAGTTTATCCACCTCAACCTGCAGCTTTTACCGCAACGATGCAACCCTAATTCGCGTCCACATAACAAGTTATTAATTAAGGTCGAATATGCGATTTGATTGAAACGTCAAATATACGATTTGATTGAAAATAAGAAGGAGAAGAAGAAGAATAAACAGAAATAAAATTCTCTATTTCGAAATATTTATATTATTCTATTTTAAGTTCAAGCACATTAATTGTAAGTTATTATATCATTAAAAAAATTGAAGACATATGAATCTTGAGATATTGAAAAATGAACATTTTGAGAGAAAGAAAGATCCTCAAAACTCGACTTTAACTATCCAAACAAAAAAATCCTTAAAAGGGTTGGTTTGATTATTAAGATTGGGATTTAATAGTTTACTTTTTTGAAAGTTTCTCATTCGAAACCTCAGCTCTTAGGTGCAATATATTAACTGTTTAGAGTTAGTTCATACGAAATTTTGTCTCGATTTTAATTAACTTCTGCTAACGGACGATGAAAATTGGGACGGGATTGGTCTAGTCGAGGTATGCATAAATTGTCTTGAACACTCCGTTCAGGGACAGTACAATTGATCCTCAAAACCCAAAAAGATATATTAAAAGAAGAAGAAGAAAAAGAAGGAGAACGACTAACCGGCAGCTTGGGGAAGGGTGCGCCAACAACCTTCACCGTGAGATCGAATGTAATCGATGAGCTTCTGGTCTTCTTGCTTGGTCCATGCCCCTTTGTTAGTGTCTTGTTTGTCGCAGCAAGGCTTCCTCATTCCTGTCTTCTCTTCCAAAACCAATCAATATTCCAAACGCCCAGAGAGAACAGAAAGAGAGAAAAAAGAGAGCAAAAAAAGGATTTTGGGGTGCAATGGACGAAGGTGCATGGTCTAAAAATACGACTCCGATCCGAAGGCTTTGTGAGAAAGGACTGGTTGGTTGACTTGGACTGGCAGTTTTGGCCGTTTAGTCGGCAAGTCATCAACGTTTCTCCTTTTTAGCAGCTTTTAGTTGAAGTTCTATGGTATGGTACTTGTCACCATTTTTACTTTTTAGTCGAGTGGTTATCCGTTATTTTCGTTAAGTGTATTTTTATTATTATAGATTATTATGCATTTAATTATTAATTTATGTAATATTTTTTTTATATTGAATAGTATTTGATATTTAATAATAAATAGTATATTATTTAATTTGATATAATTTTAATATAATTATTATAAAATTGTAAAGAAGTGAAATAGTAATAGTTCTAGGATTATGAAACCCACCTCGGTGGGAGTAATAATTTGATACTCTCGGAGTATCACGTGATATTATTTATGTAATGTTTTTATCCAATTATGAAACGAGAAATATTTTGCGTAGATTAATATTAACCCACATTCGTTCGTTGGGTGGATGTAAAATAAAGATGACTGGTCACTTAGTTTGCATGGCATGTATATTTTTGTTCGACATAATTAATACTGCGAATGCAAATGCAACGTAGTAAAAAGTTTTGATTAAATTTTTTTAAGAAAAACCATTAAAGATAAAAATAAGCAATGTATTATTTGGTTTATTTTTGTCTTTTTTTTTAACTTTTTTATATTGAAGTTAAAAATTTTTGTTTTTTTAATTCGTTTTGATGAGATAGAATTAAATATATATATATATAACAACAATTTTTGAAACGTGACCAACTGGAAGGTATTGAAGATAAAACCTTGTGGTGGTACAACTTTTTTTAAGCTTTTTAATTGCTTTTGAGCTTTGGGAACTTTTTTAAAGCTATATTTGATTTATTGGCTTTTCAGTGTCTCTTTTTGACTTTTATTTATCATATCTCATAATCGAAAATGAACATGTCGTTAAAGTAAAAATAAAAAAGCTAATAAAAAATTGGTAAATAGTCTAATTTATAGACCGTTTACTGTTTTTCATCTAGCATAATTTTTTTAACGAGTAAGATTCATTCCCACAAAAATTTTAGCACGCAAGGACCTTTTGGAACAAAAATATTTCAGAACAGATAAATTTATCTGTACTTTTTTAAAATATGTATAAATAACACAGATAAATTTATCTATGTTAGATCTAGACAATCCAAGAGATGGGATGAATTGGGTCTTTTCTAGCAATAAGGAATTTAAAATTTTTTCAGAAATCTTTTAATATTGCAATAAAGCAAGGTATGCAAGTATATAATCAATGTAAATATTAAAATATGAGGGATAGAGAAATAGAACCAGACATCAGGAATTTATAGTGGTTCGGCTTTATCCTAGCCTACATCCACTCCTCAAGATCTCCCT
>JAOTRH010039821.1:0-20284 GCA_034768845.1 Heliamphora exappendiculata
TTTTTCCTAATATACTTTCGATAATTAAAATCATGTATAAAAGGAAAAACAAATAAAATAAAATTCATCCACGCAATCAAATAAAACAATAAATAAATAATTAAATAACAACAAAAAATATAAATTAAGCCGTTATTATCCGGTCCATCCATTTAATCTTTTAATCCGATGGTCTCGAATCAAAGATTAAACGCATAGGATTTTGGAACCTGAAACTTTTGCTCAGCTTTCAGACCACCGTCATAGCCCCGAACCACCGCTGGATTGCCAGAAAAATGCTGAAAAAGAAGCCCAAATAGCCCCTTAAGTTGTCAAAAATTCTGCTGTATAGGCAGCACAGCGCCGACTTTTTCCAGCCGCTGTTTAACCGCCTTGCCGCCACTTTTGAACCCCCAAAAAATTATGGTAGATAGATCACATCAAGGTCTTGATCTCCAAAAAAAATTACGTCAAAATTCAAGGCTGAAGTGCCCCGAAAAAATTCCCAAAATGCCGAAATTTCTGCAGTGGTGCCACTGTGGGCGACCAGTTTTGAAGCACCTTTTGACCCATTTTCCGCCGTCGTTGAACCGCAACCAAACCACCATCGGGTAGCCAACGGACAACCTTTATTTTAGCAAAACAATTGCGTCAAAAAAGATTCCCAGAAGCCCCGAAAACAAGCCTCAAAGACAGCCCCCTGTTGTGGCCGAATAGCCCTTTGTCGCCGCTGCCTTGTTTTTCTTCTTTTGTTTTCGTTTCTTGTTTTGCGTGATTCGATTATAATATTGATCCAGAGAAAAATGAATGAAATAATAGATTACATCGTCAAAACCTATACCCCACGTAGGAGACGTACAACCGATCTAAACTCGAAACAAAACCGTCGAGATAAACGATTAAAAATGATATAAATCAAACATTCATTCATATATTCATATTACCGGATCATAACGGCATCGGCTGCAAAACAAAGATTAGCACAATAGTTTTTCATGAAAAACGCAACCATGGCTCTGACATATTGTTGGAGCAAAAATTTTTTTTTTCAACCGACGCCGTGACCGTAAAAAACGACGTATGCATTTTTCATGAAAACTAAGAACAATATTAATCTTAATAGTATAATACCTTTATGAAACTTGTCGAAAAGTTTCAAAAAATCCCGAATACGTTGAAGACGACCTTGAAATCTTCCCATGTATGTCCCGGACGCACTACGACGATCATGGTGTGTGGACACCAATTCCGATCGAAGAGTTCTTCCTCCTTTCGGTTTCTTTTCACACACTTATCTCCAGAAAAGTAAAATTAATTGCCAAAAAGAGAGGGGCGGCGGCAATGGTGGGAGAATTAGGGTTAGGGTTTCTCTTTTCCTCTCCTTCTTATATATATAAGCCTCCTCTTGATATATATAAGAATATATTATATTAAGTATATATTCTCCCTTTCCTAAAAAGATATGAAGATATATATACTTAACATAAAATAAAAAAACAAACAAACAAACCCATCAACTCCTAGGCTGGCCACTTAGGAAGTAATCCCTAGGTGTGCCAAAAATCAAAACCGCCCCTCATTATTTAATTTAATCCCTAAATGTTTCCGGCAGCAAAATTGGCATTCTAATTAAATTAAATAATAACCGAAACCAATAAGAAAAATATATGTGCGTATAGTAGGCTACGTGAGGGATCACGAGAAAGTATAAGACTCGGGCTAACCGTACGACAAAATCAGATATCTCTAACTTTGTCCCCGAGTTAGATCATTTCCCGTACGAACCAGAATTTATTTCACTAAAGGTCCCGAATAAACTCCCAGCCCTAACTCAAATTATGTCTTGAGTTTTCAATTATCAAATGTACTAAATTCACCGCACGTTTAAGATATGGATTTTTGATAAATTAATTAGGTTACTGACAACCCGATTTAATTATCCTCTTCTCGTTGTAACCGCACCGCTTAACCTTTTGATATGCTAGATCTGAAGATCCACTGTACAGGTTTGGCATAATCAAACCTATAAGCAAAGCACACGAGGAGGAACTCCTCAACCTAAATGGGATGTGGTTTCCGTCAGTTGATTATCAATCATCGGACAAATAATGACAGCACCCAACTCATCGGTATTGTTGATCTCATGGAGGAAATCTCAACCATTGATGACTCAAAGTACTGTACATAATCTGAACACAATTAATCAATTACTTCGGGATTAAGAGTTCATGCAATACATGATAATACGGGATGTGGATAAATTCATATAGTCAGTATAGAATCGATCATCCCGTTGATCCCGCTCAATACACTCTAAGTATACTAACGCATTGAGCTCGAACATCGACTTCCCAAAATCTGAATTCGATCTGTTCGACCTAGCCAAGACCAACTATTATAACGATATACTACAATCGTACCAATAGAATGTCCGGGTCCATTGCGATTGTGAGCCTTCCTATATAATCTATCAAAACCTTTGACCCGATCTTCCGTGCAGCATGCATCAAGTCAAATACTGGACAGAATATACCAACTATGCATTCATACTT
Source organism: Heliamphora exappendiculata (assembly GCA_034768845.1). NCBI lineage: Eukaryota > Viridiplantae > Streptophyta > Magnoliopsida > Ericales > Sarraceniaceae > Heliamphora > Heliamphora exappendiculata. Next base: position 2,532 of record JAOTRH010039821.1, read on the forward strand.
CACAAATATAAATATGAAATCATAAATGCAAAATCATCTCAAATTGTTTCTCATTAATATGCCAGGGATCCAAAATAAAATACATAAAAAGCATGACTTTTCAGTATACATTCCCAACATCTTCGCTATGTCCTCATCCCTAATCCTCAACTGGTAGTATCTTGATATCAAGTCAATCTTCGAGAAACCGCTCAAATCCCTCAGCTGATCAAACAAGTCGTCTATCCTCGACATCGGATACTTGTTCTTCACTGTCACCTGGTTCAGCTTCCTGTAATCGATACACATGCTCAAAGACCTATCCTTCTTCTTTGCAAAAAGAGCAAGAACTCCCCACGGCGAAGTACTCAGACGTACAAACCCTTTGTCTAGCAACTCCTGTAACTGCACCTTGAGTTCACGCAACTCAACGGGTGCAAAGCGATAGGACGGTATAGATATGGGAGCAGGTTCGAGAACTAGATCAATAGAGAACTCTACCTCCTGGCTTGGTGGCAACTCAAACAGATCAACAGGAAAAACATCAGGATAGTCGCACACCATCGGAGGTAACTCTCCTCAAACCTCAACTACCTCATCCAACATAAGGGCTGCAAAAAGGGAACCCAGGTTACCCTGGTTCCGCACAACACCTGGCATAAGCCTCAAACCCTCATCCCGACCTCTCACAAAACAAAAGCAATCTCCTGTTGGTGTACAAACCGTTACCCTCCGTCGATCACAATCGATGAAGGCACGATAGGTGGTCAGCCAGTCCATCCTTAGGATGACATCAAACGTGGCCATGTCTAGGATAATAAGGTCAAACTCTAAACAACGATCGGCGACCTCCAACACGCAGGATCTACAAACCAGACTCAACATCACATCCCCACTCATGAGGGTCTCCACGCGCATAGTACTACCCAACCAATCCATTTGCAACCCCAATGCAGATGCGAAAGCTGAAGATATAAATGAATGTGATGCTCCAGTGTTGATAAGAACACTTGCCCATGAGCTGAAGACTAGAAGAGTACCTCTTATCACGAAGGTGGTAGCAGCAGCATCGGGCATGACCGGTGCTCCGAAAGAACTGGGATCTGCAAGAACATAAGCTCTGGTCGGCCCACTGCAGCCTTGCACTACCGACTGCCTACCCGACTGCACTGAAGCTCCTCCCTCTACAAAATGGGACGTCTGAGCTCTAGGCTGTGAATACATCTATCTCCTCTAGCCTGATGGAACAGCTGGTGCTCCCGCTGTGCTCTAAATGCTCCCTCCTCGAGGACAGTTCCTCCGGATATGCCCAGACTGCCCACAATCAAAACAGACTGGTGACCCTCTCCCGAGTGCCTGCGACTGTGACTGAGTCTGAACAGGTGCTGCACTTCGACACTCTACTGCACGATGCCCCGGCTGCTGGCATCTATGACAAACAATCTCCCTCGGATCTAACCTTCCCGCTGAGGCTAAATGATGAGTAGATGCAGAAGACTATGGCTGATAAGACCCCACCGGATAAGAACTCGGACTAGATGTCCACTGACGCTTGTCCTTGCTTCCCTGGCACTGTGCACGTCCTCTGTCCTACTGACCCCGACTATCTCCATCTCGACGTGTCTCATTCAGAGTATCCTCCACCTTCATGGCGGTCTCCACTAACTCTATAAAAACCTACAACCTCAATGCGGCCACTCTGTCTCGAATAGCGAGCCTCAAACCCATCTCAAACCATTTTGCACAGAACTCGTCAGTAGGTACGATCTCCTGTGCAAACTGAGATAGGCTAGTAAACTCAGCCTCATGCTCAGTCACTGTCATCATTTCTTGCATCAAAAACTGGAAGCCCTTTCTATAGCGATCCCTCAGAGTCGCTGAAAAGTATTTCTCCAGAAATACCTTCATGAATGCATCCCAGGTGCCTGCCACTGTAGTCTTGGCGAACTTCCACCACATATGAGCACTCCCTCTCAGCAGGAAGGCGACACATATAACGCTTAGATCATCTTCCTCAATCTGAAGCGAATCAAGGATCCTGATAACCAGCTCCAGCCATTCAGTGGCGACCGTGGGATTGGGATCCCCAGAAAAGGTAGGAGGGTCTAAACGACAAAACTCACGCATTGCAACCGTTGTGCTCGGCTCAGATATGGTCTCTATCCCCCTAGAGGCCTCAGCCAGTTGCCAGATGAAGCCGACCATCTCACGCAACAGATCTCCCTCAGCAACAGGTCCTTGGGGTGCATTAGCATCCCCAATATCTGGGACTGGAACGTCCCTTCGACTAGAACCGCGGCCACGGCCTCGACCTCGACCTCGACCTCGTCCTCCCCGCATGGACATAACTCTATACAAAAGCAACATAACAGGATAAGAAGCCATACAACATGTTATTGCTAACGTAAAAGACAGACAAGCATGCTAACACATAGCCACGTAATATCATGTCATCACATATTTCACATACCGAGAACCAACAAGAAAGACTCGTCAATCTGAACAACCTACTCAAATTCCTTGCTAGAAATCACGTCCGCGAAATGCGTCTCTAACATGGCTCCCAAGTACGTGAATCCAAATGCCCGAAAGCAAGACTAATCAATCCTAAGGCCCAACCTCCATACCCACGTATGCACCACAAGCTATCATGCTATGTTAGGAAAATGTTGTAACACATGCAATCAAGCGCACATATCCTCACAAGGTGAAATACCCTCTTTCCCATGGCTCATAAGTATTTGAACCTAGAGCTCTGATACCAAGTTGTCACGCCCTAAACATCCAGGTCACGCGAAAGCTCACCAAAACACCAATTTAAGGAAAATAGGTTTCACAATTGATAATTAAAATATACAACATTTGGATAAAAGATCCCTACAGTTCAACTCTCATAAACTGAAAATATGCATCTCATACATGAATAAACATATCGCTAAAAGGCGTACAAAACCAGCCTCAACAGGCGTCACATGTGTAAGTACATGTCTCAAAAAGGAAAAACTATAACAAGTCTTCCATCACCTCTATAACTAGGTCAAGTCCTCATGCTCACCTGAAAAGGTTTTACAGTAAAATCCCACACCCTGAGCCGAAACCTAATAAAATATAGACAACAAAACTATAAAGCAGGCCATGCAATTACACACACACAGGCTCAATCACAGGAGCCAAAAAGGTTTTCCTTCCAAATCCATAAGTTTTCCATTAGACTAACACGAGTCTCAAAAGGGTTTTATCAGATAAAATTCCACATTTTTTATCCTTCAAACTATGCATATCATCCTAACAGATATCATGCCGCAGTTAAAGGAAAGCTGCAAATAAAACAGTAAGCTCCACTCAGGCCACACAGCCGAGGAGAAAAGATGTAAATGGAATCCTACGTACCGACTCTGTTGTACCGACAAAGATAACAACTATAGACTCATGTCCATTACCCTAGTCCTGAACCACTGAAAGCCTGCTAGGTAATGACAAGTTCTATACAGAGTTACAACAACAATGCCATTTACGGAGGCAACCAACTTCTTTATGGATTTCCCTAACCGATGGGAAAGCACCTAAATCACACAATTGTTTCTTTACGATTTTCCACGACCGATGGACGAAACATAACCAAATCACACACCTGCTTCTTTACAAATTGCCACGACCGATGGACGAAGCAAAACCAAACCACGTTTACGGGGATTAACCCAAGGGACCGTAGCGAACCCACTCTGCGCATGTTTTTGGACTTACACCAAGCAGCAATAGAAGCCTAACTCATAACCATACAATGTCACGGTACTTCTATGGAAACATTTAAAAATCCACCGTAGCTCAACTACAAAAAAACCCGCAAAATAGTTTATACAACACGTACATAAAAGAGATCCAATCCATCAAAATGGAGATCTAAAATCATTTTTAACAAACCGTGTAAAAAGGTGAGCCTCAACCTCGCGGGTTAGCTCCAAACCTCCAAAAGACATTTTTCACCCGATTTCACAAATCACCGTTTTCAAACATCCTTTTGAAAACTATGGATACCACGTACCCAAAACTTGTATACAACCTAGAAAAAGGCGTAAAAACCCACTTTTACCCAAAAACCACGATTTAAGACACGTAAAAAACATTTCATGCATTTTTACCCAGTGAAAGCAAGTATAACTGCATATAACACCCTCATAACAGTAGTAGGTCTAGAATCCTACCTCGGAGAGTCAAGAACTCGACGTCTCAAAACTTAACGGCGTCATAATGAGAATCTAACTGGATGTATGCGAAGCCCTCGGCCCTGATAGCAAGGATCCGCAAAGAAACCAACTCAACACTAAGCCCCGGGCCCTCAAAGCTAGAGAGAAGGCAGAGAGAATGGAAAGAAAAAGCTTTTCCAAACATTCCAATCCCTGGAACTACTTATAAACACGCCAAAAAGGCAGTTCATTCGACTGAAGAGGCCACTTCAATCGACTAAAGCTCCTCAAAAAATGTGAACCGCCACCGTTCAGTCGACCGAGCCTCCTGATTTAGTCGACCGAACCCAAAAAAACACTTCAGTCAATCGAACTCAGCAGCCCAATCGACTGACCTTCTCTACTATTTTTGGTCTTGGGTTTTTGAAGCTAAACATGGTTTTTGGTCCGCAAGCCAAACGAGCCTCTACCAAACCCCGAAAAGCGTATAACACACTTATACATGATGTTCTACAACTTTAAAGCATAAACCATGCATCGATACTATCATATACTAGAATAAATGCGTCATGTATATAAACAACTCAAAATTAAAAGGTCAGGGTCTCACATGGAAACCCTAGCAAAGGTACTAATCACCATCTTCAAACCTTAGGGTTACCATCTTGGTTGTTGCGACCGCCAACTCTTGTCATGGCGACCACTAACTCCAAAAACCATGACGTGTCTTAGAATCATGCCAGCACCTAATTGGTTGATGAACTCTATAAATACCATACATCTTGTACGCTTTCTAAGACAAATTTAGAGAGAGGGGTAATCTATCGAAGTACCGAGAGAGTACGAATCTTGACGCCAACACCCTGCTGCTTTGTCAAAGTATGAATCTCAATGCACCGATACTCTGCCGAATTCTTGATTCATCGACTAAAATTGGTACATTCCCTAAGGATTGGATGGTTAATCACCATTTCCTGACTTGAGGATTTACCCTGATTATAGCAATTCAGGTATTTTATCTGGATCCTCAACCTTTCTTTCTCCATTTTTTGTCCTTTAGAGTAGTCGGGTTAACTTCAATCCTTTGTGATGCTTGTGTAGTGGTCTAGCTATTCTATTTAGTTTGCCAAATTGTAAGCATATGATTACCTATGGTAAGCATGATTAGTTTAGGTTAATTTGATTGATATTTTTCACCATCCAAGTAATCTTAATTTCACTGTGTCCACGTTGCATATTTATATCTAATATATTGTTAATTCCACCATTCATTAAAATAGTGCTAGCATGCTCCACGGTTATGATTTCCAATATCACTACTGTTATATTTAGGCACTAACATCTATGCAGTCGTAATCATTAATATTACATCCGCATATTATATTCTCTTTGGTATGTGCGTAATTGTTGCATTTCTATGTAATAATTGTCCCATTCTTATTTTGTTTTAGTTTAATTGTGATTCCATATCATCCTTTTACTACTTATCACATTTTGTTGGTTTTTAGTATGTGACTCGTAATAAAACCATTGGTATATTTAACATCTAGAGAATTTTAGGATATATTTCTTTTTCCTTTTTGAAGCCATATTATGCTTATTTTAGGATATTGCATGTGGTTACCTTAATGTAATAAGGTTTGGATTTAATGAATTCTGAAGTATATCTCTTCATTTGATATCAAGTTTAGGATAATTTAGGTTATTTGGTGATATTGCATGCGATTTGCTCCATGTATCATTTAGTTAGAACTTGTATGTCGTAGAACTTAAGATTTTCTTTTGCTACTTGTTTTATTTAGCATTCTATATACATATGTTATGTATTTTTCTTATTTGATTTTAGATGTTCTCTCTTTGTCTCCATTTTTTGTATTTATATGCACTTGAGAAATATAATTAAGAGCCAATGATGATTAGTAGAGGTCAACCTCAAGGTTGGGTGAACGGGGTGCCTAACACCTTCTCTAATTCGTACCTTAGCCCTCGAACCTTTGTTTTCTCTGGTTACCGTTTTAAAGATAAGTTACTTATTTTATTTTTCTTGGTTTTTCTCAAAAACCAAGTGATGACTCTTTTTTTCACAAAAAGGGTTTTCAAAATTTGGTTTTTAAGGTGTTAAAGTATTTTCTAAATATTTTTGGAATTCTCTTATTTTTGAACCAAAACCACAAATTCAAGCACCACAGTATTTTCTGGCGAATCCGTTGGGGTCTTATTTTTCAAAACAAATAAGTGGGCAAGACTTGAACACATCATTGGTTCTTAATATAAATTTCTTATTTTCATTCTCGCATGTATTTGCATGATTCTCAGTTCCCTGCCTGGTCGACCCGATACCCCAATCAGTTTACTATCTCGGGGGTATGTTGGGGAGACGGGCAAGCTTGACTAGCTGTACGCTTTCATGGGTGCGGTAAAAGAGTTATTGCGTAGCGCTTGATCATGTCTTGCATCACACCAGGCATGGGAGGTATATACTCGACTGTATTCAAATGGTACCCTAATCATTGACTACAACCGACCTTTTCTGCACTTAAAACCTACCATTTGGTATTGGCCCGTTAAGATCTTTTTGTGTTATTTAATTGTATGTTTTCCTTGTGTTTGTGTAGGACCTTTGTTTGTTTGTTTAGATTAAGATGGTCTCCCTCCCGGGTTTTGACTCTGGTCTTCTTCCGGTGTTCCTTCATTTTAAAATTGTTTCCTTCTCAGGTCGTTACCCGATTTTTGATCTATTGGTCTAGAATCTCAGGTTCTACCCCAATTTTTGGCTTAGGCCTCATTGTTGGTTTAGGATTGTTTTCTACCTCTCGGGTTTTCCTTTGCTTGTTGGTTTTGTACCTTTAGCCCCATTTATTCTAGTTTTCCCGATCCCTCGTTCGTTTCTTATTTTGAGATCTCGTTTGGCTTAGAGTTATTTTCTTGCTAAAGTGCTGTCCATTTTTCTTTTAGAATCTTAGGGTAACCTTCTTTTTGGAGTTTTGGTGGTCTCTTGCTCGGTTTTCTTGTTGGTTCTTAGGTGTTGGGGTTTCCAGTTGTTATGTTGCCAGTATGGGACCAATAGGGGCATATTTCTGTTTCAGTGGTTATATCTACTCGTGGTCAGCTGTTTTAGTATTTGAAGTGTTTGCTACCTGTTATTGGGGTTCTTTTGCGAAGTATCTGATACCAGTGATTCAATTTTTGGAGTTATCAGGTTTTGCTTCAGGTCTAAATCATTGAGTCAAAAGATTCACATCTAGTGCGTATTTGGGCTCGATTAGAAATTGGGAGGCTTTACAGAATTTCAAAACAAATCACAAAACGGTTGAGATGACCGAGAATGAGCTGAATCTTACAACCTTACTAAGGGCAGTTACTGATATACAACGAGCCGTTGAACAACAGACCTAGGCTCAGGATGTTAGGCATAGATCTGGGCAATTCAAGCCCATTTGCCAATTTACCCACAAGTTGTTCCACCACCACCACAGATTCCCCGTCAAGTGATAGTTGAGGAAGAAAACACTGCTCAGTTAAGAGAATCTGCATTGGTTGAGAAGATCGACCAGATGGAGAAGGTCCTCAGAAAGGCCAAGGGAGTCGAAGAATACATGCTAGATGTGGGGGGACTATGTTTGTTCCTAAACGTCAAGCTACCGAAAAAGTTTAAGATGCTAGATATGGAGAAGTTTGATGGGACTAGACACCCTCGGATACATTTGAGAATATATGTTGGTACCCTTGCTCCCATGGGTATCGATGACCAGTTAAAGGCTTAGTTGTTCCACCGGTCACTCTCTAGGGCAGCTCAGAAATGGTTCCTCTCCCTAAATGTTACAAAGACTAAGACGTGAGAAGACATTGCCATCGCCTTCATCAGTCAATACAGTTACAATGTCTATTTAGATGTAACCACTCGGGAGGTGGAGACCAATCGCTAAGAACGCAGAGAGTCATTTGTAGACTTTCTGACCAGCTGGAGGGGAAAGGCGGCTAAAATGATAAACTGACCAACATAAAAGGAACAGGTGAGGATTGTAGTCAAGAATCTCTAATCTCCTCTAAAGCGTTATTTGATCATGCAGTTGCTCTCCACATTTAAGCAGTTATTTGATGCTGGAGTTCAGATAGAAGATGCAATCTAGTCTGGTGATATCAAGAAGGCCAAGCCGAAAAATCTTTCTCATTCAACAACCAAAACCATCCCACCTCTTCCACTAACCTTGCATCTCAATCTAACGAGGTGAATTTGCTAAACTCCCAATCAGATCGACCGAATTCATCACCTCCTCCTAGAAACAACTAGCCGTCGCTGCCAAAAATATTAAGGAGAGTTTTCACTCCCCTTAATATCTCTCTGACCATGGCTATGAATCGACTTGTCGAGAAAGGGCTGATAAAGCTTCTTGATCCAATGCCACCTCCTAACCCTTTATCGCTACGCTACGATCTCACCCAATATTGCTCATACCATCAGAGCAACGAACACCCAACCAACAACTGTCTGAGACTCCACCATGAAATTCAAGATCTCACTGATAATAAGGTCATCCTACGTCTATCTACACCGGATGCCACATCTGATTTTTAGATTCTTGTAATTTACATGATTCAAGTCTCGATTCAGAGTTGCAGTCTTATAAATTTTTTCTTTGTTCTAATCAGTTGGATATTGAGTCCGAGGGCGCGTCTATCTGTGCACCCTCTTCTTTTACTTTCGATTTTGTAATTCCTTCTCTCTTTAATATCAATGAAATAAATGAAGATTCTGATTATTCTGCTTTGCTTAATTTATTTTGTACGCTTTTTAATGATTTTGAATTGGAAGGGGATGTCCCCGAAGAATTAAAAGCTTTAATAAAAAAAAAAGAAAAAATGCGTGTCCAACCAATAATTGAATAAATTTTGTCAATAAATATAGGTAATGAAATTAACCCACAAATTGTCTAAATTGGTTCTTCTTTATTTTCAGTTGAATGTGAATAATTAATAATTTTATTAAAAGAATTCAAAAATATTTTTGCATTGTCATATGAGGATACATTCAGAATTGATCCTGATATTGTCCAACGCCGCATTCCTTTATACCTCGATGACAAACTAGTTAAACAAAAGTTGAGAAGGATATGGCCAGAATGGGCACTGAAGATCAAAGAAGAAGTCATCAAGCACATCAATGCTGGATTCCTTATAGTAATCGAGTAGCCGAAGTGAGTGGCCAACATTGTGCCAATTGTGAAGAAGGATGGACGCATCAAAGTCTACATGAATTTTTGAGATCTCAACAAGGCTAGCCCAAAGGATGACTTCCCGTTGCCACACATTGATGTCTTGGTAGACAGCATAGTGAGGCACACCCTCCCGTCATTCATGGATGGCTTTTTTGGGTACAATAAAATCTTAATAGACCCTAAAAATAGAGAAAAGATGGCATTCATTACACCATAGGACACCTACCATTACCGCATGACGCCATTCGATTTGAAGAATACAGGGGTAACCTATCAAAAGGCTCCAACTACCTTGTTGCATGATATGATACACAAGAAAGTCGAAGTGTATGTAGACCATATGATTGTGAAGTCCAAATATCAAGACGATCATATCATAGCACTGCATAAATTCTTTGAAAGGATTAAGAAGTATAAGATGCGGCTCGACCTACAAAAGAATGGCAGAGGAATTGGATGGAAGAGCTTCTCTTATTCGATGAAAGAAGACTACAAACCCTGTTTCATATACAAAGATACCAGAGGAGGATAGCTCGTGCGTTCAACAAAAAATCAAGACTCGGGATCTGAGATAAGATGACTTAGTTCTTAAGGAAATTAGGGCTCCTATTTTTTATCCAAAGGAAAAGTTCAAGCCAAATTGGATTGGGCCGTATCTAATCAAGACTATTATGATCGGTGGTGCTGTAATTATCATAGATCTAGATGGTAACATGTTCTCCACTCTAATCAACTTGAACCAGCTCAAAAAGTACTACCCTTGAGAGAAAAATAAAATAAGATAAAACCTCACTGAGTTGAAAATAAAAAAGGCTACCTAGGCAAAAGTCAGAGCAGCCTGTAAGGTTGAAAACCCGAAAGGGCGACCTTGGCAAAAGTTAGGGCATCACAAAAGAAAAGTGTTAATACCCGAGAGTAAACCGAGCCCGAACTACGTTATGGTCTGATTCTACTTTTTGGGATACATAGGCAGCTTCTTTCAAGAAATTCGGCCACCTTCTTTGTTTGAGCCATCTTTGAATCTAAGTAATGATCAATGCAAATTTATCTTTGAGTTCTGATAATAAAGTCGTTTAATTGCAAGAATCGAAAAACTTTAAATAATTAGGAACTTTTTTTATATAAACGTGGGATTTTCATTATTTCAACTGCGATCACAAGGTTTTGAAAATAAAGGGCGGGCATGCAAGTCCCAAACTATAAATAAAGAAGAAAGCTACAAAATCTTAAAAGAAAAACAGATCTCTCATATCTTCCTTCTCTTTGCAACTTGTTATTCTCCCTCTTCTTTGTTTTTTCTCTCTTTTTTCTAAACTAGCCACATCTTGTACTCTTTAGTGGGCTCAGTATGGGGTAGGTCCTGCATCTCCATTAGTGAACGAGATGGGCAAGCCTCCTAATACCACACTAGAAATGGGGCTTAAAAGGAAGATGAATACATACGACCCCGTACGCCCTAAAATATGACCTGACCTCGACGAAACTACCACATGATCTGGTGTGGATAGTAGAAGGTGGACAGCCAACGATCAATTAGCAAGACATATGGATGGTCCATAGTGATCAAAGTCATAAAAGGGATTCGCTACCTGGTGCACTGCCAAGTGATGTCTCTTCCAATCAGCGAAGAAAGATAATATCTCCAAGTTGCCTCGGTAGTGCATATTAGGTAAGAAGGACAATAAATAAAGGTAGAAACGTTGTGCCCATCCGAAGCCAATTTCTGCAGAAGATTTACCTTCTCTATCAGCTAGATTTGAAAAAAAAAGAGAGGTAAGAATCAAGAGAAATAAGCAAAAGGAGAGATATGTGAATAAATAAACAGAGATAGTGAAAAAGGAGAGAAGAGCAGTAAAATCTGAGAGAAATCAGCAAAAGGAGAGAAGAACGGTAAAAATTGAGAAAAATCGGCAAAATGAGAGAAGATCGAAAAAATGAGAGATTTGAGTTTTACTTGGAGAAGCAAAGGACTACTGGCAAAGGACGTGGTTACACCCCGATGGATAACATCTAGACTAATCAGGGTCTCAGCCAAAACTAGGGGCATAGAGTCCTTTCCTGCCCTTATTTGCTTAGTAATATCCACCAAAATAGTACTAACCTGGCCATCACAGGAAACAAGAAGGTATCGGACAAGTAGACAAATGCACAGAGCATAACGGGGCCGCAATTGGAAGCTGAAGTCACCAAGGGAACCTGTAGGGCAGAATTTGTGTCCAGTAAATCCCCATGAACGAAGGAAGAAATCTCTTGGCCAATCAGACCACAAAGACGCATGATCTACTTCTTCATAGAGACGAACATGGAAGGTATTGGTACGAACTATCGGGGGATGAGATCAAGAATGTCAGTGAACTCCTCTACAGTGGGGCATAACTCTTCAAGGCCAAAGCAAAAAACACGAGCCCGTGGATCCTAAAAGATGTGTAGGAGCTTTCGGCAATGGCTCGTCGATCCAAGTCATAGTGTGCTAGGCACCCTCTTTCAAATCCTACTCATATGCGAAGCGTTGTCTAGGTCTTAGGTTCATGAGATGACCCTTAGGTTTTCTAAGTCCTGGTGCTCCAGGCAAACCCTGTTTCAAAATCCTAGTCATATACAAAGCATTGCCTAGGCACCTTATGCCCTGGTGCGCTAAGAAAATCCTTTTTTAAACCCTTAGGCTTTCTTAATCCCTAGTGAGCTAGGCACCCTAAGCCTTGGTGCACCAGGTAAACCCAACCCTAGGTTCGTATGTGTGTGACGATCCTTCGGTTCTTTCAAGTCCTAGAAGACTAGGCACCCTAAGCCTTGGTGCGCCAGGTAAATTCTTTTTCAAACCCTAGGCTCATGTGTGAGTGACGATCCTTAGGTTTTCTTAAGCTCTGGTGATCTAGGCACCCTAAGTCTAGAAGGCGTCTTAGGTTTCCTAAGCCCTAGTGATATAGGCACCCTAAATTCAGAAGGCGTCTTAGGTTTCCAAGCCTTAGTGATCTAGGCACCCTAAGTCCAAAAGGCGTCTTAGGTTTCTCAAGCCCTGCTTATCAAGCACTCTAAGTTCAAAAGGCGTCTTAAGTTTCTCAAGCCCTACTTCTTAGGCACTCTAAGTCCAGAAGGCGTCTTAGGTTTTTCAAGCCCTAGTGCGCTAGGCATCCTTTTTTTTTTCAAGGCCTGCTTCTCAGGCACCCTAAGTCTAGAAGGCGTCTTATGTTTTCCAACCCCTAGTGCGCTAGGCATCCTATTTCTTAAGCCCTACTTCTCAGGCACCTTAAGTCCAGAAGGCGTCTTAAGTTTCCCAAGACCTAGTGCGTTAGGCATCCTATGTATCAAGCCCTGCTTCTCAGGCACCCTAAGTTCAGAAGGTAGGTTTTCCAAGCCGTGCTTCTCAGGCACCCTAAGTCCAGAAGGTGTCTTAGGTTTCCCAAGCCTAGTGCACTAGGCATCCTAGGTTTCAAGCCCTGCTCCCCAGGCACCTATGTCATGATTACTTTTTATGTGTTTTTAATGCCCCTATGATATGTTTGTTTGCCTATTTTTGAGATTTAAAAATAATTCAAAAGTCTTAACTCGACTTTTTAATTATTTGTTCTTCCGTTCTCATCCTGAATTTTTAGATCTTGACTGGACCTATTAATTTGCGGTATTTTCTCTAATAAAAATCGTTTTAAGTCTTGACTCGACTTTTAATTGTTTTTGGCCAATGCTCGTCCTGAGTTTTTAGGTCTTGACTCGACCTATTAATTCGCGGTGTTTTCTCCGATAAAAATAGTTTTAAGTTTTGACTCGACTTTTAATTGTTTTTGTCCCATGCTCGTCCCAAGTTTTTAGATATTGACTCGACCTATTAATTCGCGATGTTTTCTCCGCTAAAAATAGTTTTAAGTCTTGATTCGACTTTTAATTATTTTTGTCCCGTACTCGTCCCAAATTTTTAGGTCTTGATTCGACCTATTAATTCGTGGTGTTTTTTTCGATAAAAATAGTTTTAAGTCTTGACTTAATTTTTAATTATTTTTATCCCATGCTCGTCTCAAATTTCTAGGTCTTGACTCGACCTACTGATTTATGATTTGCTCTCGATTGAGAATAATTTTAAGTCTTAGCTTGATTTTTAATTATTCTTATCCCATTATCGTTCTGAATTTTTTTATTTTGACTCAACCTAATTAATTCATTGTTGCTTTTTCGGTTGAGATAATTTTTAAGATCTTGACTTGATCCGTTTATTTATTTTATCCCCAGCTGAGTTCCTAGATATTGACTCGATCTTTGACTTGTTTTATTGATTGTGCCTCCTTTAGATTTTGACTCGATCTTTAAGGCATTGTTTGATCATACTCGTGTTTACATCATACCAATATCTGCATCATATTTTGCATCTTGCATCTGTGCATTTGCATCAGGAACTATGTTTTGGTCTAATCCTTAGCAAAAGGGTATGTAAGCAGCTCAATAAAAATTCGAGTACGACCAACATTATATGTATGCTTGTGTGTTTGTGGCCTAAGATTGGCGGCTCGATCAAATGAATGTTGTCTTTGGGTCTTTGACATAACTCGCATCACACGTTGCTGCCCAAGTTGTGTCAAAGAATGCCAATTGTAGACACCCCAATTTGACCCCACCTAATCTTAGGTTGGTCCGGGTGAATCCAATGATGAAATCAAGTGGAATTGTGCTTCAGAATGATCCTTGGGAAATGATGAATCAAAACCCTCAAAACTCTCAAAACCTTGAATCGCCAACTTCAACCTTTGAGCTGCCATCTTTGAACCTTGGGTTCGCCAACTTCATTGTGGCGATTGCCATATAAACCTCTTGAAAACCCTAGAAAAGGTAGTGATCACCATCTTCGAACTTTGGGGTCGACAACTGCATTATGGAGACTGCTATAAGAACATCTTGGAAAGCTTAGCAAAGGTAACGACCGCCATCTTCGAACCTTGGGGTCGTCAACTCGGTTGTGGTGACAGCTAGCTCTGATCATAGCGACCGCCAACTCCAAAAACCATGATGTGCCCCAGAATTGTGTCAGCATCTCATTGGTCAATGAACTCTATAAATACCGAACCTCTAGTACATTTTTTAGGACAAATTTGGAGACAAGGGTACTCTGTCGAAGTACCGAGAGAGTACGAATCTTGACGTCAATACCCTGTTGCTTTGCCGAAGTACAAATCTCAATACACCGATACTCTGCCAAATTCTTGATTCATCGACTAGAATTGGAACATTTCACGATGATTAGACGGTTAATCACCATTCCCCGACTTAAGGATTTACTCGGAATGTAACAATTTAGGTATTTTGTTTGGATTCCTGACATTTCTTTCTCTATTTCTTCTCTTTTGGAGTGTTTGGGTTAACTTCAATCATTTATAATGCTTGTGTAGTGGTCTACCTATTCTATTTAGTTTGTTGAATTGTAAGCATTAGATTACCCATGATAAGTATGATTAGTTTAAGTTAATTTGGTTGATATTTGTCATCATCCAAGTAATCTTAATTTTACTATATCCACATTGCACATTTGTACATAATATATTGTTAATTCTACCATTCATTAAAATAGTGTCAACACGCTCCACGGTTGTGATTTCCAATATCACTACTATTATATTTAGGCACTAACTTTTATACGGTCGTAATCATTAATATTACGCCCGCATATTATATTTTCTTTGTTATGTGCATAATTGTAACATTTCTATGTAATAATTGTCACATTCTTGTTTTGTTTTAATTTAATTTTGGTTCTATAGTATCCTTTTACTACTTATCACATTTTGTTGGTTTTTAGCATGTGACTCGAAATAAAACATTTAGTATGTTTAACATCTAGAGAATTTTAGGATATATATATTTTTTTCTTTTTTTAAGCCATATTATGCTTATTTTAGGATATTGCATGTGGTTACCTTTATGTGTTAAGGTTTGGATTTAATAAATTTTGAAGTATATGTCTTCATTTGATATATTGTTTAGGATAGTTTAGGTTATTTGGTGATATTGCATGCAGTTTGTTCTATGAATCTTTTAGTTAGAACTTGCATGCCGTATGACTTATAATTTTCTTTTGCTACTTGTTTTGTTTGGCGTTCTACATACATGTTATGTATTTTTCTTATTTGATTTTGGATGTTCTCTGTTTGTCTTCATTTTCTCTATTTGTATGCACTTGAGAAATCTAATTAAGAACCAATGATGATTAGTAAAGGCTAACCTCATAGTTGGGCAAAATGAGTGCCTAACACCTTCTCCAGTTTGTACCTTAGCTCATAGATCTTTGTTTCCTCTAGTTGCCGTTTTAAAAATCAGTGGCTTATTTTGTTTTTTTTAGTTTTTCTCAAAAAGAAAATGGTCATTCTATTTTTCACAAAGAGGATTTTTAAATTTTGATTTTCAAGGTGTTAAAGTATTTTCTAAACATTTCTTGAATTTTCTTATTTTTAAACCAGAATCCCAAATTTTGGCGCCATAGGCCTAGAGGAAGAACCCTTTTCAGAAATAAATACATTTTCTAGCTTCGCAAGAATACTCTCGACAGTTAAAACTATATCCAGATTCCTTTTTCAATCAACATAATTAGGACCTGTAAGTTTGTTTTCTTTGAGTATAGCCACGAGTGAATTGAAAGTTATTTTAATTCTGAGAATTACATAATTAAAAATCATTAATTATGATGAGTAAAATTTTAAATTTTATTTTAAAATCAGCTCCCTCTACTATTTTTTTTAAAAAATTCGTCAGCAACCTGATACACCGTGAATAGCATGCCTCGATGGGAATGACATCTATTATTCATCATTTGTCCAGACAAGTCAATTTCCATTAATTTTACTATTTAGGCAACAGATCGTGCCATATAAAATTAAATAGCTGGCGTAGTTTCAGTCTTATAAATAATAGCGGTGACTTAGATTGAGATAATACCATTATTTACAGGTAAGTGTATGCCATTACTTAATCCCAAATCAATCGCTTCGTAATGAACCATTTAGATAGGGAAGTGATTCACACTAACAATTATCTATAGTTATCCCTAAAGAAAGTTCGTACCGGTGATCCTGTAATTAATTCTGTCTGATGGGGAGGATGGTCCTAATGCTAACACACAAAATTAATTACATCACCTATGAACTAGTGATGAAAATCGCGAAATTTATCTGTGAATAAATTTCTTCACTCACTTAGTTTATAAAATATTTTGTAGGGTTATAAAATATGTTTAATTAAAATAAACTTATAATTTTCGAAAATCACACGATACAAAAGATTTCGTTTTTAAACCATTCTTATGTATTTTTATGTGTAACAAATAAAATTTTTAAATTTTATTTATTTTAAAAAGATTTAAATAAAAATTAAGAATTTTATTTTATTTTTCGTTACACATATTTTAAAAAAAATTATTAAAATTAAACTCCTTTAAATTAATTCAAAAAAATTGAAATTAACCGTCACGTTTTTCTAGATATCCGATTTTTTTAAAAAAAAATCATCTTAAATGTGTTTTAATGTAACAAAATAAAATTCTAAAATTTTCTTTAAAAAAATTAATTTTATTAAAAAAAATCTTATTTTATTTTTTCGTTACAAAAAAATAATTTTGAATGAACTAGAATTAATTAAAATCGAACCGAATAAATAAACCAAAATAAAAGTATTCACGTATTTAAATAAATAAATAAATGTATTAAATCTCATTTTTGATGGTTTATCTAAAACTCTTTAGTCAAGGAGTTTCTATTTATCCAAAAAAACCTGTAATTTTATCTGAATTAAAATTCTAAACTTTTGATCATATTAGAACTTTACAGCCAATTAAAAATCTTGCACGATTCAGTTTTTACAAATTTTAATCCCACTAAAAAACTATCACCACCACCGTCTTACCATGCACCACCACTATCCTATTGTGTTCGCACCAAGATGCACCGTGCCGTGCATGTCTGACGCGGCCACGGGCTGGCTGCGGGCCTTGTGCGCCGCACCAAGCAATTTGCGTGTAGGCTTGCAATTCATGAATTAGATTGACAAACTTTAGGATTATTTAATGCCCTGTTTGGCCTCTTGATTGGAATTGCCGTTTGGAATTAAAAAAACTTTTCTCAAGAATGATTCTGGACCCATCTAATGCAATGCGTTGTGGCCATCAATATTGAACCGGGAGGTACTTGATGTTTTCTTGTGGCTTCATGGCTTTTTGTTTGGTTTTATGCTTGATCAATACATTCTAGACATCATGGCTTGATCATGGTACGACACGTGGCTATGTGTCACGGGTTGCCCGTTGCAAGGCCAACACCGTGACGTCATGTGGTGAAGGCCCATGACGTTGCCTAAGTCATATGGCAACATTCAAACCAAGGCATGCCAAGGAAGGCCCCAACAC
>JAOTRH010039832.1:0-20282 GCA_034768845.1 Heliamphora exappendiculata
AAAATGGTATTAACCATAACTTCTCAGCTCCTAGAACCCCTCAACAAAATGGAGTTGTTGAGAGAAAAAATAGGACATTGGAAAAAATGGCTAGAACCATGCTCTGTAAAAATAATCTACCAAGATACTTTTGGGCCGAGACTGTCAACACAGCTTGCTTTATCATAAATAGAGCTATGATAAGATCTTTTCTCAAGAAAACTCCATATGAGCTATGGAATGGAAGAAAATCTAACACCAGTTATTTTCGCGCATTTGGGGGCAAATATTTTGTTTTAAACAATAACAAAGAACTTTTAGACAAGTTCGATGCAAAATCTGATGAAAGAATTTTTCTAGGATATTCTATATCTAGCAAAGCGTATAGATTTTTCAACAAAATAACCCTACTTGTTGAAGAATCTATACATGTTGTTTTTTATGAACCTAACATTGGTTCTTCAAAAAAAATTTGTGAAGATAACCTTTTAGATTTAGAAAAAGGTGTGGAAGATATTTTCATCGAAGATAAAAAAGGGCTAAATCAAGAGAAAACTTCAAATTCACAGCATAATGCAGTCCAACAGATTACAGAATCTGAAAATACAGAAAGTTCTGATTTGCTAAAAGAGCAGAGGTATGGTCACCCAAAAGATCTAATCATTGGTGATCCATCTCAAGGTATCAAAATTCGTTCCTCTCTACATAATGTTTGTGATAATTTAGCATTTTTTTTAGACTGAACCAAAATATTTTGAGAAAACCGAAAATGGTGAATTTTGGATCTTGGTTATGCAAGAAGAGCTAAACCAATTTGAAAGAAACAAATTTTGGACTTTAGTCCCAAGACCTCAAGAACACTCTATTATTGGTACAAAATGGGTTATTAGAAATAAAATAGATAAAAATGGAGTAGTTCTTAGAAACAAAGCTCGATTGGTAGCCCAAGGTTACAATCAAGAAGAAGGCATCGATTTTGATGAGACTTTTGCTTCTGTGGCTAGACTTGAAGCCATTAGGATGTTGCTTGCTTTTGTATGATTTAAAATTTTTAAACTCTATCAAATGGATGTCAAGAGTGCCTTTTTAAATGGTTTTATCTCGGAGGAAGTTTATATGAACTAACGTCCTGGCTTTGAAAATCTAGATTTTTCAAATCATATTTACAAACTTACCAAAGCTCTCTATGGTTTAAAGCAAGCACCTATAGTTTGGTATGAAAGGCTAAGCAAATTCTTGATTGAAAATGAGTTTTCTAGAGAAAAAATTGATACGGCCATTTTCATCAAATCTCAAATGCTAGTTGTACAAATATATATAGATGATATAATTTTTGGTGCAACTAACGAATCTCTTTGCAATGACTTTTACCAAGTGTATGTAGGGAGAATTCGAGATAAGCATGATGGGTGAGCTCAACTATTTCCTAGGACTTCAAATCAAATAATCTCAAGAATGAATCTACATCAATCAAGCCAAATACACAAGGGACATATTGAAGAGGTTCGATATGCTCAAGGAAAAACCTATTGGAACTCCAATCTGGCCTACAACAAAGCTTGACAAAGATGAAGATGGCATAGCAGTGGATGAAAAGCGCTATAAAGGTGTGATTGGATCCCTCTTATATTTGACTGCTAGTAGGCCTGATATTATGTTCAGTATATGCATGTGTGCTAGATTTCAATCTAATCCTAAGGAATCACATGTGATTGCTATTAAGCGCATCTTTAAATACCTCTTAGGAACAAGAAACCTAGGATTATTCTATCATAGAGGAATAGCCTTTGAATTATTTGGCTATTGGGATGCTAATTTTTCCGAATGTAAAGTAGATAAGAAAAGCACAAATGGTACTTGTCAATTCCTAGGACACTCTCTAATCTCTTGGTTTAGCAAGAAACAAAACTCAGTAGCCTTGTCAACAATCGATGCTGAGTATATTGCAGCTGGAAATTGTTGTGCACAAATTCTTTGGATGAAACAACAATTAGAGGACTATAGTTTTCACTTAGATCATATTCCAATAAAATGTGATAACACTAGTGCAATCAATATATCAAAGAATTCTATACAACACTCACGAACAAAGCACATAGAGATTAGACATCATTTTATAAGAGATCATGTGCAAAAAGAAAACATTGAACTTAAATTTATAGGCACATATTTCCAATTGGCTGACATTTTTACAAAACCTTTAAATGAAGAAAGAATATGCTATATTAGAAGAGAACTTGGTATGTTATGTGCTCCAAATTGATGATTTATATGCCATACTAACCATGTCTTTTATTGAATTTCAAAGCATTTTGATCTTCTTCTTTAAATGTGAAAATGTGTCGACACAAATATGTTCTGTGTTGACTCAAAACTGGGTAGAAGTGGCGCTGCGAGAAAAAGTGTCGACCATATTTTATTCAATGTCGACACCAATCGTTTTTCTGACTCTCGGTAAATTTGTGTCGACACCAACCTTAACTAGGTCGACCCAAATGACCAACTGTGTCGACACCAATTGAAATTGTGTCGACACCATTTTCGTGTTTCAATGCCCACACACGAAACGAATCGTGTCGACACCAAACTAAATTTGTGTTCACACAAATCGTTATGCCTATATAAAGAGGCGTTGGTCTATAAATAGTCATTTCGTTTCCCGCTCTCTCTCTCTCTCTATAAAAACTGTTCATCTCCTGCGCTCTTCCCTCTCAAATCTTGAGTCGACCCCTCTCCCTCATCTTCTCTAAATCTTCAATCTCAATCTTCCTTCACCAAAAATGCCTCCTAAAACCATGGAAAAATGGGCAAAACGAACTGGTGAAGGGTCGCAAACCCTAGAGCTTCAAAGAAGAAGAAAACCACGGCTCCAACGACGACGACAGATTCGGCGACGGCGGTTAGAATGACTCAAGCCTTGATGTTTCAATCTATCAAATTCAAGAATATCTACTTTCAGTCTTTTGCAAACTGAAAGGTAATCCCTGGTCGCTCTGTAGATTTTTCTTATTTCAACTCTATTGAGATGAATTTTGAAAATTGGATTTCTGATTTGGGCTGGGAAAGGTTACTCCAGACCTGTGACCCACATTACCCAACTCTCGTCAAACTTTTTATGCCCATATACACATTCCTCTGATTCCCTCGACCTCCATTACCACTTGGGTTAATGGTATTGATATTCACTTGACCTCTCGCACCTTTAATGAAATACTCGGCATTCTTGAGGGAAATCTGCGTGTATCATGCAAACAAAAGAATATTGACCTTGAAAGTTTTTCCTTCCATGATGCTGTAAAATATATTTTTGAGGTTAAGGAAATTAATCCCTGAAAACCCTTGGAAGCCAACTCTCTAAAATCATAAGTGAGAATTCTCCATCACATGGTGAACCACATCTTTCTACCTCAAATGGGTAGATTTGGGGATGTTATGTACATGTACGTTTTTGTGATGTGGTGCATTCTCAAAAAGAAACCTCTTGACCTTGGTTATCTTTTTATCTCAAGCATGTTTCACTCTCATGGAAAATCAAATTCCTCCCTTCCTCATGCCATGTTTTTAACAAAAGTTTTCACTCATTTTGGTATTGATTTGTCTAAGGAGAAAGGTGTTGCTTTTTCCAAACACGACCTTTATGGGAAGTCCTCCCTAAAGCATATGCAAATTGCATATGTGGATGGTGTGTGGACTACCACTCGTCGAGGTACTCCTGCTCCTACCAGGACTCCTCCCCGTGCCTCTCAAGACATTCTATCCATACCTATTGATCTTGATTCTCCTCCTGTACATCATGACTCTCATGGACCCTTTGACACCCCAGGTTCATCACATTCTACTCGTCCTCCTATTTTTGTCTCTACCTCATCAGTTCCCCTTGCTCCTCCATCGTCCTTTTCTGCTCCTATCCATGTAGATCTTTCTGAAGTTCTTTCCTCCATCAATGATTTTCCATCTAAGGTCACCTTGAATCAACTCAAAACTAACCAAGATTTCTTTGATCTTCATCACACTATCTCTTCTTTGACTGAAAAAGTCAAAGGTCTTGAAAAATCCAACAAATCCTTGCGTAAAGAAATTGAATGCGCAAATGACGCTGGACGGTCATTGTGCCGTATAATGGATGACGGTATCGTCTCCATTGTCAATGCGAACAATGTCATTCTTCGACAAGTTCGCAAGGAATACGACCAAGGCATCGTCATGAGTGTCCAAACCCAATCCCAGAAGATTGAAGATTTCTTAAAATTGATTAAAGAAGCCTTGGCAAATCAATTCAAACCCAAAGAGTCAAAATAGGAAATAGCTGCAAGGTTAAAAAGGGAAGCAGACCTTGTAATGGCAGCTCGTTGGGAACCCCTAGCAGCAGGTGAAGCCAAAGACGAATGATCACGCGCCGTCAAAGAACGTGCCTCCGCAAGTAAAGACAAAGCCATGGCCAAGAAAGAGTTCAAGCATTTCATGGATGACTAATAGTTTTTATTTTAATGATTCCAAAAGGGGAGTGACTACAATAGAGACAAGGGGAGTGGTAAGAAGTGGAGGGAAGTGAAGAAGTGAAGGGGAGTTTCAAACTTTTTTCTAGTTTTTGATTGAAGGAGAAGTTATAATTTTTTTAACATATATATTTTTTATTATGTGTTGAATGGTTTGAATGTTGTCAATGTTTGAATATTTTTTGTCTTGAATGAATGGTATCACATTTACTCTCATATTTGTTCATTACATCTTATTCTATTGAGTATGAATGAATGTGATTAAGTAAATCATCTTGCACATATTCACTATTTTGCACAAAGTCTAATAAATTCTGAATATTTCTTGATCATTTGTGCAAATCATGTTAAAAATTATATGCTTTCACTTTGGTGTATGCCCAATCTTTATAATTGTTCTTATTGTTTAAGACATATTGATAAGGGGAGAACCCTTGTTGAAAATTATTTTAAATTATTTTTTAGAAAATAATAATTTGGTTGTAATAATAAAAAAATGGGAGATTGTTAGCCCGATGGCTTCTTAATTTGATTTTGATTACTTTCATAATTTAGTTTCTAAGAATAAATGGATTTAAATGGATAATATTTTATATTTTCAAAATGAAAGTGTTAACACATTTTAAATAATCAAAGTTGACACCTTAGCAAAAAAGGAATGACTTCTATCTCAGAAGATTCAAACACTTAAGTATTCTTTGAATAGAATATTTTGTGTTGATCTTAATTAAAAATTAAGTCAAACACTTTTAAGGTAAAGTATACTTGAAGTTTATCAAGTGTGTCAACACCCGTTGATCAAATGGTTTGGCACCCTAATAGTTTTACAAGTTGACATTCAGGTACCAAAAAATTAGTGTCGACACAAACTAGTTTTGTGTTAACACAAAAGTGCCGAAGTGCCCAGGACTCCTTTTGAGTCGACACTAACTAGATTTGTGTCGACAAAAAAGTGATCCTCACTTTTGGTTTCTAAAAGTTTGGGTCGACACAAATGAAAATTGTGTTGATACAAAACAACCGAGACCTCCTGCAGATATTTGGTGTCGACCCCAAGATAAATCGTGTCAACCCAAAAGTCCCGAGCCTGCCTGCAGAATTTTGGTGTCGACCCCAAGAAGATTTGTGTCGACACAAAACAACCGAAACTAACTGCAGAATTTTGGAGTCGATCCCAAAACACCTTTGTGTCGACACAAAAGTACCGAGACTTCTTACAATGATTTAGTATCGACACCAGAGACAAGTTGAGTCGACACAAAATGGTTCCTCCGGATGCTGAAGTTTCAAACGAGTCGACACCAGATTCATTTGTGTCGACCCCAGAACGTTGGAAGGTAAAGTGCAAAATTTGTGTCGACCCCTCAGAACATTCGTGTCGACCTAACCACTTGAAGAACCCAACCCTAAATATTTTGTGTCGACACCAAAGCTATTTTTGTCGACCCTAAAGACAAAAATTCAAAATACGACAGATCTCAACGGTTGAATTTTTGGCATTTATTGCCCCCACCTACCTCCAAAGGTCATGAACTCACAAGAACTTATATAAGGAGTTAATTCTCATTATTTAAGAAGGTTGGAGACTTGCATTTACTATTCCATTTCTCAAACTAATATCAGAAATCATCAAGCTCACATTTATTGCTGCAACTCCTGTTCTTGTTCCTCATTTCTCTTTACCATTTCATTTATTGTAAATCAATCTTATAAAGAGAGTGAGTATTTTTCATTTATTACCTCTTATTTATTGTAATTAAGGGTGAGTCACCCTTTAGCATTTGAGTGAGTGAGAGAAACTCATCAAAGAAGAGTTCAAGAGAGATTATAAGAAAACATGAGCATGTTTTCATAAGATCTTCTTGAAACTGTACAGGCTTATGAATGTGCCCGTAAATATTTCAATAGCTCAAGGAGAATCTTGAAGCTTGTAAAGGCTTAGAATACGCCCGAAAGTATTCTGGAAAGTGAAAATACTCAAGAGAGATCTTGAGGACTAGACGTAGGCTAGGATAAAATCGAGCCACTATAAATTGCTGGTGTCTGGTTCTATTTCTCTATCATTCGTCTTTTAATATTTTCATTGATTATATATTTGCATATTTTTTTTATTGCAATATTAAAAGATTTTTGAAATTTTTTTTAAATTGCTATTTAATTTTTTAAGGACCCAATTCACTCCCCCTCTTGGGTTACCTAGATCTAACAGATGTTTTGAAAAATACTTTAACACCTTGAAAACCAACTTTTGAAAATCTCATTTTATTGAAAATAGAGTCGCACTTAGTTTTTGAGAAAAACAAAAAAAAAACAAAAATGACTAACTGATCTTAAAAGCGTTTAACCAGATAAAGATGGCCCGGGGGCTATAGTACGAATCGAAGAAGGTGTTAGGCACCCCATTCACCCAATCGTAAGGTTGACTTCTACTAATCATTATTGATTCTTTAATAGAATTTCTAAAATGCATGCAAATAAAAAAAATGGGAGTGAAGAGAGAACATTCAAAATCAAGTATATAAAATATATAAGATATGTACATAACACTTCAAAATAAATAAATGTTAAAAGAAAAAATCTATGTCCTAAGGCATGCAATTTCTAGCTAAATGATACATGAAACAATCCCGCATTCAATATTGTTTAAGTAATCTAAATTAACATGATTTGGTTAAAAGAATAAAATGTTAAAATTGCTAAAATTATCTAAACATGGATTGTAAATAAAAATAAGCTAAAGGCATGATTTTAATAAAAATGACCAAAATAAATACCAAAGCAAATTAGGTAAGAAGATAAATTAGGTAAAAAATGAGAGATGCATACAAAAGAAATTATTAAAAAAAATTAAAAAGATATTTTTATGATTTTGTACTTTTTGTAGTTAATAAAAGAAAAGAAAGAGAAATACTATAGAAGAAAAATTAAATTAACAAAGGAAGATTTTGAAAAATAAAAGAAAATTTTGATTATTAACATTTTATATTTACAAAAAGAGAATTAAAGGAAAAGAAGAAAAAATAAAAGAAAAAAGTGACATAAAAAGGATAATTGAGTTTTAACTATTATTATGCTATTTAAAAGTGAAAATTAACTTAAAAATCTTTTGTGATTTTTTTAGGTTTAATAAAAGAAAAGAAAAGAAAAGAAGAATAAAATAAGTACTAGAAAAAGAAAATAAAGTTATAGAAAAAAAAATAGAACATTTTATGAAAATGAAGCTAATAATAAAAAGAAAACAAAATACTAGTAAGAAAAATTACACTATTGTTAAAAGAAAGAAAAATAAAAATAAAAAACTAACAAAAAAAAATTAAATTAATACTCGTGAAAGAACTTTAAACTAACATTTAAAAAAAAATAAAATATTAGCATTTAAAGGAAAAGAGATAGAACGTTATAAAAAAAAGTAAAGTTGATAATAAAAAAAATGCTATACTAAAAGAAAAGAAAATGTTAGAAAAATGAATTACATTAAAAAGAGAAAATATAAAACGACTACTAGAACATTAAACTAATACTTGAAAAGAAAATAAAAAAAATAAAAATAAAATATACTAACTAGAAATGGAACATTAAACTAAAAGAAAAGAAATGAAATATTAACAATAAATTACTTACAAGAAAATAGAATAGAAGGCTATGGAAATAAGAATCAAGATTAAACAAAAATAGAAAATTAAATGTTAGAGCACTAAAAAAATGAAATAAAGCGCTAGAACAGTGAATTAACATAAAAGAAAGAAAATGAAAAGAAATGATACTTTTGAATTAAATGGGTATAATATTGACTATTATAACCATTTTATTATGTATGTGCTTAAATTGTGACAATTAACAACTTTGATAAATTGTAATTGTTAAAATAAATATTACCACTATTTAATGATTTAACAATTAGTAATAAGTTTAATAATGAAAGTAAGTAAATGAAACGAGTAGGCTAAGTAAACTAAAATAAGAAATTAAAGTAATGTAAGAATATAACAACTACATAAGTGATGCGAGAACGTAATTAAAATAAATTGACCAAATTAAACCTGACCACTCCAAAAGGGTAGAAAATGGAGCTAGAAGGGTCCGGGATCCAAACGAGGTACCTAGGTTGCCGGGGAATCCTCAAGTCAGTGGAATGAGCTTCAATTGTCCAATTCTCGGGTGGTGATCCAAGCAATATGGGCTTCAATGTAGGTATTGGAGATTCGAGACTCGATATATCGGCAGGGTTTCGGCGTCGGGGTTCGAAATCGCTTGGTATATCGGCAGAGTCTCTCGCACTCAAAATTCGTACAAAAAACGTACGCTGGGGTACGGTATTTATAAATTTCTTCAACTAATGAGATGCTGCCACGTTTTAAGGCACGTCAGACCATTTGGAGTTGGCGGCCGCCATAATGCAAGTTGGCAGCCGCTATGTTGGAAAAGGTTCCACAAGGTTCTAGTGCGGCCGCTATAATGTGAGTTGGTGGTCGCCATGTTGGAGTTGGCGGCCGTCACTTTTGGCTAGGGTTTTCAAGAGGTTCTATTTACAGCCGCCACAATGAACATGGCGGTCGCAACTTCTAGGAATAACTTGGGCAACAAGTTATCGATGGTTCGGTACAATTTTATTGGTTTTGAAGGTTTTTGATGACTGGGTTCAAATACCGAGCTTGGATCACCTCCCGAGGATCGTGCTGGGACACTATTCTAAATGTTTTCATCATTGAATTCACCTAAAATTAGACGGGGTCAAATTGGGGTGTCTACAGTTGCCCCTCTTTGATATAACTTACATAGCAATGCGTGATACAAGTTATATCAAAGATCCAGAGATAACATGTATTTGACCGAGCCGTCAATCTTAGGCCATACAAGTACATATATGATGTTGGTCGTACTTGAATTTTTATCGAGTTGCCTACGTACCCTCTTTGCTAAGGATCAGACTAGAATGTAGTTCATGGGACAAAATACAAAGATGATGTAATAATAAGAGATATGATGCACAACATTTATAATGCAAGGAAGATATCGATCAATTTTAGGTCGTGAAAGGACCGATAAGTCAGTTTACGGTCGTGAGGAGGATTGACGAGTCAATTTAGGGTCATGAGGAGGACCGATGAGTCAGTTTAGGGTCATGAGGAGGACCGGACCGGCGAGTCAGTTTAGAGTCATGAGGAGGACCGACGAGGTAAACATCAAATTAATAGGTTAAGTTAGGATCTAAGAATGCGGGACTTAGAATTAGGTTTATTGGGAGCGAGATTAAAATGATTGGGGGCCAAGCTACGGTTGAGAATTATTGAAAAGAAAGATTGTGAATTAAGAGGTGTAAGATAAAAGTAATTAAAATCCTAGTTACGGCCTAAATTTATTAGGAATGAGTAACTGCAAAAGATGGGGGAGCAGGATTTTAAAGAAATTATCCTTTGAAAAACATGGTTTGAAACTTTTCTCTCTTTTTTTTTAAATAAAATATTTTATATAAAGTATGCAATAAGAAAACAAAATTATTTATGTATTTTTTTTCAAAATTATTTTTGCTAGTAAAATAAATAGAAAATAATATATACTAATAAATAGACACATAAATAGAAAATAAAACACATGCAAATAATAAAATAAACAAACATATACATTAAAAGCCCCAAACTGCCTCTAAAACCCCTAAAACAACTGCAGTAGCTGAAATAATCGTTGACAGGCACCGTTTTCCCTCCTGACATGGCGGCCGCTGACACAAAATCCTTCGCACCTAGCGGCCGCTAGGTTAAAATCCTTTCAACATGGCGTTTGCCATGTGACTTTTCACGAACCTGGCGGACACCATAATCAAAGTTGGCGGCCGCTACTTTCAAACGCGCACAATGGTCCTTGAGGCGCACGGGGTGGGTTCATTTCTCACATCCTTACTCTCTCTGTAGCCTCCCAAACACTCTCAAACTCTCTCTTGCTCTTTCTTCTTTTCACACTCTCTTTCGCTCTTTCTTGCTTCCTTCTCAGGATGTTTACCCTTCTCTTCGTGATCCCGTTCCTTTTCATGGCGGGTCAGGGCCAGGGGAACGATGACTTAGGGGCACGGCAGGGTCCTGCTGCTGCCGAGAGTTCCGTTATGGGGGCACTTAGGGATACTACTACTAGTCAGCCCGCCAGCGGTGTTTCTATTACGTAGCCTAGCGCCATGATGGATGCTCTTTTGCACGAAGGAAGAGTGTGCTTCCCGCCAGGCAGTCGAGGAGGAGGCACGGGCAGCCGCTGAGGCTCAGGCGGCTGCTGATGCTGCTGCAGAGGCTGCGATGGCCGACTTTCTAGATCCAGACGCTGGAGAGGGTCACCCAGCACATTTTGACCCACATACCTGCGATCCAGTCCCTCATCGCATAGTATCCCATGGAATGAGACGCTACGATCCTCCTACGGATTCCATTGCTGTTGACGTGTTACTACGGGAGCCCGACCATCACATTTCTCATCAGCGACCTTCGGTACGCTCTCTATCCTTATTATTTTAATACCAAAGCATGTTTATATCTCAAACATAGACACATGTATAGGACCCCCATATGATGTGATTTGAGATGATGATGATGATTGATGATTTATTTTGATGTTTTGAATGGTTTTGATGATGTGGATGATGATTTGATGGAATTTGATCTTAACTTAGATACCTATGTAATGGAGATTAAAACAATATGCACAATTAGGGTTTGAACGAACAAAGGAATGGGCAATTATTTTAGTGAAAAAGCTTGGCTTTATTATTTTTTGGAAACACATTTTGTTATTTAAAGGGGTAATTTTTATCCAAAAATTCTAACTTTAGAGGCAATTTTTTCTAAAATTTTTGAAGTTTGAGGCAAATCTGTAACCGACTCTAGAAGTTTAAAGAACATTTTCCAAAAAGTCTTAGAGAAGTAAATTTTTCAAAACACCCAGAAAACTTAGAAAATTTTGTTATTTTTGAAAAAAATTAGAAATTTGGAGAGAAATTTTTTTTTAAAAAAAATCTTAGAAATTTTGAGGAAAATTTTTAGAAAATGTCAGAAAAACCTAAGATTTTGAGGAAAAATTTTAGAAACTGTTGGAAAAACGTAGGATTTTGAGAAAATTTTTTAGAAAATGTTAGAAAAACCTAGGATTTTGAGGATTTTTTTTAGAAAATGTTAAAAAAACTTAGGATTTTGAGGAAAAAAGTTTGAAAAACCTAGGATTTTGAGGAAAAATTTTAGAGAAACCTAGGATTTGGAGGAAAAATTTTAGAAAATATTAGAAAAACCTAAGATTTTGAGGATTTTTTTTTAAAGTTTAACACAAGATTATAGATGTTTGTCTGGCGTGCCAGGGCTTAGGATTTCTAGCTTTTAACTAGGACGTGCGAAATTGAAAGATTATCACTTACACACGGACCTAGGTCCAGGGTGCCTAGTTTCCTAGGGTTTGAAAGAAACCGATGAGTCGTCACTTACACACGAACCTAAGGTTATGGTGCCTTGTTTCCTAGCACTTGAAAGAAACCGAAGGATTGTCACGAACACACGAACCTGGGGTTAGGATGCTTAGTTTCCTAGGGCTTGGCCTTTGCATTTTGCCTACTTGATTTGTTTTTGATATATTCTCTATATGTCTTCTCTTTACAGGCTCATCACTATGTTAGAGGTTTCGGAGGATCTACCTCTGGGGAGGTGTTGGAGTGATATGATGCCCTCCCTGCTTCTAGCCGGGCCATTATTGATGCCTTTGGCTTTGCTTGATTATACCCTTATTGGGTCAGACGAGCAATGACCGGGTCTGGTTGACGGCCCTAGCTGAGCGGTGGTGGGATACCACCAACACTTTCCACTTCACCACCTTCGAGGCTACTCTAACGCCTCTAGATTTTGCCCTGATTACCGGTATCCGGGTTGGTGGAGCGCCCATTCCCTTCGATCCTTCCATAGCTCGGTCTGCCGACGCGTTGCAGTATTTCCTTGGAGCCGGCCCAGCACAGATAGACAGAGACCGGGTTCGATACACCTGGTTCTTTGAGCGCTTCCGTCACTTCCACTGCTTTGAGCCCTGCCACTTCGAGTGGGTTGCCCGGGGCATGTATATGCTTAGTGCCTCTCTGTTTTTGAACAGGGAGAATACCATTCATCTGCAGCACCTCGGTGCTCTTGCTTGTTTGGATCGGGTTGCTTCATTTGACTAGGGAGGAGCTGCTCTGGCCACCCTCTATAGATTCATGCAAACACTGACCAGGTTCCCCCAGGAGCTCAGTATGGGGGGATACTAGAGAGTTTGGGAGGTATGATTTAGCCTTCTACTTATCTTTCTTTATTTGCCGTTATGAATTGCCTATTGGCTTACATCTTTTCTTTTGCAGTTATGGACTTATGAGTTCCTCGGGATTCATGTCCCATTCGATCGATTTTGGGTCTCATTGGATCGGCTGACTCCCGAGCAGGTATCATTTTTACGGTTTACTGTGTTGTTCTCTGTATTGTATACTGATCAATGTTTCTGTTCACTGCGCTGTACACCGATCACTATTTCTGTTCACTGCACTGTACTACATATTGATTACTATGCTGCATACTGATCATTCTTTGTGCACTGTACTATATTTTGAATCACTACAGGTCCATTGGGATGTCTAGAGGGGAGCGGAGGATCGAGCTGGCGCAGATTTGATGCGCAGCTGGGATATCGCTTCTAGGCGGATCCTGCTGGAGGGCCCATTTGGTAGGGAGTACTATCTTGGCGAGCGAGTGGTTCGCCAGTCGCTCAGCCTTGATCACTTCAGGATACCAATGGTTCCTCTAGTCCGTATGCGCCGGACTGATCATTTAGGCCCTGTCGACTTATTGCTGGAGACAGTGGGGACCCCAGCTTCGGAGCTACTGGTGGCGGAGGTGGACTATGTTGCTTAGGCCCGGGCACACTTGATGGCCCCTCTAGGTCCTAACCCAGTTGCCCCCGGTGGCACGAGGAGGGGATGAGCACCGGAGGTAGCTGATGCTGGTGCTGCTGCTGGAGCCGCTACTGCTGCCGAAGCTGTTGCGGCTGCTGATGCTGGTCTGGTTGGTGCTGACGTAGGTGGAGTTAAGGCTGGGAGTGTCGAGATACCATGGACTGTATCTTCCTTTTTCGATGGGTATCCTTTCGACATTCCTATCCCGGTTCCTCCAGCGCCGGAGTTCCAGCCAGTACACGCCCAGGTTTGACTCTTTTCTTGTTACTTCCTTTTTATTCTTATTCATTTGTAGATTACTCAGTTCTGTATTATTTTTCAACAGACGGATCAGGCTTCGTTGGATCGTCTTATGCTGATGATGAGCGGTCTGCAGACCCTTATCCACCAGCAGGATGCTGCTCTGCGTGCAGCTAGGATTCCTTTTGTTCCTTGGCCGGTGAGTGTTTATCTTTTTGGTCTCTTTATTCTCTTTTATACTGTTTTCTTATTATTTGCCTCTTTTAACAGCCACCTGTTGCTGCTGCTGTTCCACCTCATGCTCCTGCTCCTGCCCCAGCTCCAGCACTTGCTCGGGGCCGTGGATCTCGTGCTGCTTCTTCTAGAGCCCACTCTAGAGGATCCGTCTCGTCTGCCAGGAGCCGCTCTAGAGCCATACCTTCTTCCTCCAGCAGTGATGATGGGGAAGATATCCTTGAGCTTATCTTCGAGGATATCAGCTCAGACGAGGCTGGCCCTCCCTTCCGCCGGGTCCGCTCGAGGCATTCTTAAGAGAGATCTTCCCCTCCCCCACTTTACTTTTAATGGGCCTGCGTGTCCCAGCTTCTTGACATATTTTTATACATTTTCTTAGCCCATGGGCCTGCGTGCCCAAGTTTACTGTTTAGTGGGCCTGGGTGCACCAGTTTACATTATGATACCTTGTATTGCATTTTGGGCCTTCGTGTCATTTTACTACTTTATGCTCATCTGCTGTGTGATTCTTTCTTTATTTACTGCTCAAACTGTACAATGTGAATGTTAGCATTTACATAAGCAATAGAAATTGAAAATTGACTACACCCGCCATATTCCAACATGGCGGCCGCCACAATCAACATGGCGGTTGCCTCTTTCAACATGGCGGTTGCCCCTTCCAACTGGCGGCCGCCTGGTCAAAGTAATGATGTCACCGTACTGAGCTTTTTCAAGTTGGCAGCCGCTTTCTCTAAGGTGGCGGCCGCCACAATGAGTATGCCCTTTGTCGAATTTTTGGTTTCCCACCCTTTTCTGCCTTATAAATACCATTCTGGGATCTCATCTGCTGTTGCTCGGACTCAAATGGGTAATACTCTTTCTTCTTTGATTGAAGAATTCTCCCATATCGAACATTTGAATTTCCCCCCTTTGGCCTTAACGCCCTTTTCTTGTTGAGAACTGTGAAGATTAACAAACCTTTACAAGCAGCTGGTGCACAATTGTGGGATCCTCAGTCTCATGTCTTTCGGTTTGGTTTTGAAGAACTCTGCCCCACTGTGGAGGAGTTTACTGCCATCTTAGACTTGACCCCACGGAGCTCTATTGTCATTCCTACTCCTTTTCTCTCGGCTCGGCAGCAGGTGATGCAACTCTGTGCTTTGTCTAAAATGGAGGCTACCCGTCTGACCTCGGGTGACAATCTTGGCATTTCGTGGCTTATTGAGAGGTTTTATTCTACTGGTGACCTCAGTGATCATGACTTCCAGCTGCGACGCCGTTATGCACTCTACTTCTGCCTCCTTGCCCAGTATCTACTTGTCCCTCCTGACGGGCAGGTTAGTTATGCCCTAGTTGACATTACTGGCCAAATGTGGATGGGGAAAGACTTCGTGCCCCTAGTTTTGGCTGAGACATTACTGGGTTTGGACGGTGTTCATTGTGGCGAAACCACCACCTTTACTGGCAGCCCTCTACTTCTCCAGGTGATCTTAGCAACTTCCTTTGTATCAGGTTCTCTGTTACGCTGAAAAAGCCTTCCTCTTATTGTTCTAACTCTTGCTACAGATTTGGCTAATGGAGAAGGTGAACGTTATACAGAAATCTCCCACTGATAGACACAATGCCGACTTTCCCTTACCGTCCGCATTATCAGATATGTGACACTGAGGCATCTTGGCGACAATATCTTTCCTCTCTGACCGGTTCGAACATCACCTGGCAGTGCCCCTGGTGGCAGATTTTCGCCATGACTCTGACTACCATGAATCATTCTGGTGTTCTGCTCGTCAGTCTACGCCAGACTTCTTTCTACTACCCCTGTCGTATCATGCGGCAGTTCGGGCGAAGTCAGACCATTTTCCCCAACATTCGAGACCATCTGTTTTCTTCTGCACTGCCAGCTCCTTTTCTATCACAATATCGGGATGCCTGACCATCTCGCTCATTGATGGTGATGCACGAGTTGCAGTGTCCTGATCTTTCTGCTGAATACACGATATGGTTGACACAAGACAGGAAAAAGAAAGACAGAGAAGAGGGGAAACAAGTAGTGAAAAGGAGGAGAATTTGAGGGCCTCTGGTTTATTTTGAAAATTTCACAACTTTCCTTTATTTTGTTTGTAGAGTTTGAGACTTGCGTGCCCTTCCTTTTATTCAGAAAAACTTTGTAATTCTGACCGAAGTAATGATAAACTCTCGCTTTGTGTTTAAGATGGCTTGAACTTATCCAATGTTTTAATGACTTTATTATTAAAATTCAAAAATTAATTTGCATTGGTCTTACTTAGATTCAAAGATGGTTAAAAACAAATAAAGTGGCCGAACTTCTTAAAAGAAGCTGCCTACGTTTTCCAAAAAGATGGAATCAGGCCTTAACGTAGTTCGAGCTCGGTTTTCACTCGGGTATTGACACTCTCCTTTTACAATGCCCTAACTTTTGCCAAGGTCGCCCTTTCCAATTTTCGTCCTTGCGGGCTGCTTTAAATTTTGCCTGAATTGCCTTTTCAGTTTTCAACTCTGCTAGCTTTTATTTTATCTTTATTTTTACCTCAAGGATAGTACTTTTTGAGTTGATCAAGGTTAATGGGGGGAGAATACATTGCCATCCAAATCCATGATTATGACTGCACTACCGGTCATGATGGTTTTGATGAGAAATGGTCCGAACTATTTTGGTTTAAATTTGCCCCTCGGGTCGAAGATAGGAGCTCTAATTTCCTTAAGAACCAGATCGCCTTCTCTAAGATCTCGAGTCTTGACTTTCTTGTTGAATGCTTGAGCTATCCTCCTTTGGTAACCTTGTACATGAAATAGAGCTTGCAGCCTTCTTTCATCAAACAAGAGCAATTCCTCCATTCGATTCATCTTTCATTCTGCTTTTGAAATACTGGCCTCAGCCATCACTCTTAGTGAAGGGATTTTCATGTCAATGGGAAGAACAGTTTCCATCCCATACACTAAGGAGTATGGCGTAGTTCCGGTTGAAGTTCTGATCGATGTTCGATATCCCTAAAATGCAAATGGTAGATATTTCGGCCAATCCTTATGTGAGTTGATCATCTTTTGAAGAATTCTTTTAATATTCTTATTTGCTGCCTCGCCTGCCCCGTTAGTCTGCGGCCGATATGGTGAGGACTTATGAGCCACTTTCGATATTTCTCGAAAAGATCCAAGACCTCCCTTTGGAAATGTGAGCCATTATCCGAGATGACCTCATGAGGAACTTTGTACCGGCAAATGATATTTTGCTCGATGAACTTAGCAACATGGGAGGCTTTCAATACCGAATAGGAGGCTGGTTCGACCCATTTGGTAAAATAGTCAATGGCCACTAGGATAAATTCATGTCCATTAGATGCCTTCGATGTTACTCTGCTAATCACATCAATGCCCCATATTGAGAACGGCCATGGTGACGTTAGGATGTATAGCTTAGACGGGGGAATGTGCATATGGTTTACATGAATCTGGCACTTTTGGCACCTCCGCACGAACTGTATTCAGTCCGTTTCCATTGTCATCTAAAATTACTCTTGTCGTAGGATCTTCTTGGCTAACATGTTTCCACTCATGTGTGGCCCATAAACTCCTGCGTGTATTTCTTTCATCAGTTCTTGGTATTCTTCAGTGTTTACGCACAACTTGTTGACCCCGAAATATCCTCGTTTGTACAGTCTATCACCACAAATAACAAATTGTGCAGATATTCATCGTATTTCCCTTTTGTTATTTTTGTTGGCAAACTTGGGGTATTCTCCCTTTTCCACGAAGTTCTGAATGTCAAAGTACCATGGAAGTCTGTCAATGCTTTCTTTGATAGTGACTGTCATCTCATATGCCGGCTTTCTTTTATGCTCTATTATGAGAGGTCTCATCCGCAGTCCGGGTGGTATGTCAATCATGGATGCTAGGGTGCCCAGTGTATCGGTGAATTTGTTCTGCAATCTTGGCACATGGGTGAAGATTACTGATTCAAAGCACGGCATCAGCCTCTCCAATTCTTGATGGTAGAGAATTAAGGTTACATCCCTGACCTTTCATTCTCCTCTTGCTTGTGAAACTACCAATGTTGAGTCTCCAATGACTTCTAGTTTTCTTGCCCCTAGTTCTAAGGCTGCCTCCAATCCCGTTAAACATGTTTGACACTCAGCCTGATTGTTGGTGACTTCAAAATTGAGTTTTAGGGGCAACGAAACATGCGAATCATCGGGGGTGACAAGAAGGACTCTTATACCATAGCCATATTGATTGGTTGCGCCATCAAAATATAGAGTCCATCTATCATCCCCAACTTTCATTAGCTGTTCGTCGAGAAACTAAAATTTCGTGTCTTCATCCCCTCCAACTGATTGGTCGGCCAGAAATTCTGCCACTGCTCTGCCTTTGACTGACTTTCGGGTGACATATTAGAGATCAAACTCGAATAATAGCGGCAACCATCGGGCCAGCCTTCCTGTTAGTGCTGATTTTTTGGACAGATACTTCAATGGGTCCATCCGAGAGATGATGTTTACTGTGAAAGATAACATGTAGTGCCTTAGTTTTTGGGAAGCCCAAACCAAGGCCTAACACGTCTTCTCCAATGGCGTGTATCGTATTCCGACCTGGTCATCTTTTTGCTTAAGTAGTAGACGGCTTTTTCGACTCCAGTTTCACCTTCTTGTGCAAACATGCATCCCATAGCTGAATTAGGCACTGACAAATAGAGGATGAGTGGCCTGTCAGGTTCGGGAGAAACTAGAACAGGAGGATTTTGTAAGTACTATCGTACGGCATCAAAGGCGTCTTGGCATTTCTGATCCCATTCAAATTCAACTCCTTTCTTCAATAGACGGAAGAGCAGCTCACAAGTAGTTGCCAA
This sequence comes from Heliamphora exappendiculata, assembly GCA_034768845.1. Lineage (NCBI taxonomy): Eukaryota > Viridiplantae > Streptophyta > Magnoliopsida > Ericales > Sarraceniaceae > Heliamphora > Heliamphora exappendiculata. The sequence continues at coordinate 18,731 of JAOTRH010039832.1, forward strand.
TTTAGCGATGAAGCGGCTGATAAATTGGATATTCCTTAAAATACCCCTAACTTCTCGCTCGGTTCACGGAGGAGGCATTTCTAAAACTGCTTTGATTTTTGAAGGGTCGACTTCAATGCCTCGTTGAGTGATCACAAATATGACCATTTTTTCGGTAGTGACTCCAAATGCACACTCTTGCGGGTTGAGCCGCATCTTGTACTTTTGGATTCTTTCAAAAAAATTTTGCAGAGCTGTGATGTGTCCTTTTTGATCCTTGGATTTGACTATCATATCATCCACGTGCACTTCGATATCTTTATGTATCATGTCATGCAATAAGGTAGTGGCAGCCCTTTGACAGATTGTCCCTACATTTTTCAAACCAAACGGCATCGCACGATAACAATAGGTGCCCAAAGGCGTGGTGAATGTCGTCTTCTCTCTGTCTTCGGGCTAAAATTGGCATCACACGAAAATCCAGGCTAAAATCGGGAAAAGAACTAGCCTGATCCAAACAAATAATCATAACAATATACAATCAAAACATACAATAAAGAAAAGCACATAATCCTATTAGGGTTAGCATCACCTAATTTGGGGGTTCTAAGTTCACTATATGCAAAAGGTCAATATTGGTCAATCGAACAAGATACCTTCTGAAAAAGTCGGGTATATACCTCTCATGCCTGGAGTGGTGCAGGACATGGTCAAACAGTACGTTTGAACTCATTTACTGCACTTATGGAAGCGTATAGTTAGCAAGGGTTGCCTGTCTTTCCAACAATTCTCGAAACGGATTAACGTTCAGGGCATAGGGTCGACCAGGCATGGGGGTTGAAGAACAATGCATATGTATGCGAAAATGCAAGTGACAAATTTTATTAAGAACCAATGATATTTTCAAGTCTAGCCCTCTTATTTAATTTTGTAAATCAGTCCCCAGCAGAGTTGCCAGAAAATACTATGGCGTTGGGATTTGCGGGTTAAAAATGAGAGAATTCAAAGATGTTTTGAAAAATACTTTAACACATTGAAAACCAACTTTTAAAAATTTATTTTTATTAAAAATAGAGTCGCCACTTAGTTTTTGAGAAAAATAAAAAAAAACAAAAATGGCTAACTGATCTTAAAAGCGTTTAACCAGAGAAAGAGGGTCCGGAGGCTAAGATACGAATCGGGAAAGATGTTAGGCATCCCATTCGCCCAATCATAAGGTTGGCCTCTACTAATCATCATTGATTATTTAATAAAATTTCTCAAATGCATGCAAATAAAGAAAATAGAAATGAAGAGAGAACATTCAAAATCAACTATAGAAAATACATAAGATATGTACATAATACTCCAAAATAAATAAATGTCAAAAGAAAAATCCTAAGTCCTAAGGTATGCAATTTCTAGCTAAAGGATACATTGAACAATCTCACATACAATATTGTTTAAGCAATCTAAATTAACATGATTTAGTTAAAAGAATAAAATGCTAAAATTGATAAAATTATCTAAACATGGATTGTAAATAAAAATAAGCTAAATGCATGATTTTAATAAAAATGACCAAAATAAATAC
>JAOTRH010039843.1:0-20281 GCA_034768845.1 Heliamphora exappendiculata
TAGGCGGCGAATCATTCTTAAGGAAACTGCGATTGCAGGACTCGGTTTGCAAATTTCATTTATGTTATTCCTGTTATGTCAATTTCTGTAATTTCAGATTATTGTAAATTGTTGAAAGTATAATAAAGATGTATTTTCTGGATCCCCGAGCATGTATATTATTTTGGCGTTGGATATTCTCCCAACAGCAAGAATGTTAATAAAATACAGAAAGATTAAGCATACAAACATAAAACTTATATATATTATGTTCTTTCCCAAATTCTTGTAATCAAACATGGAAGGGAAGTATTATATATGATTTGGAAACATCCTTCTCGACATCGTTGGGGAGCTATGTACTAATTTAACAAAGTTTTTTTTTTATTGGGAATCAAAATTAATTTTTGTTAAACTCAAATAATATTTTTATTTTTATTTAGGTTTTATAAATTTTCATTCTAAAATTTTATTATTGGCTTGTATTTTATTTTATTCATATTTAAGTTTTTATATATTATAATAAACCAAATCTAATTCAAATTTAAGTGTTTATTCTAAGAAAAAAAAATTCAAAATTAAGTATTTTTATTCAAATTTAAGTTGCATTGCATGAATAGTCATAAAGTTTTATTCTAACTTTTTGTAATGATGATCTCTATGCGAACCTCATTTCTTTCTTGCCACTCCATCTTGGTTTTTTCTCTCTATTGACTTCTTTCTCTCTCTCTCTCTCTCCCTTATATATTATATATGTATATGCATAAAACTTAAACACGTTAAATATTTTGTTCCAAAAAAGTAAAATATTGGTCAAACATCTCGTCATGTTAGTTTGATGTCACAAATTTTGGTATCTATGCTCGGTAGGATGTCCAGACAATACTGGAGAACTGAAAAGTGGGTTAAGATAGGCGTAGGATCTCTACATAAGGCAGAGAAATCGAGACCTGTTAAAGATGAATTGATTGGTCTAGGCACAGTAGCAATTTTCTACACGGCGACTACGGTTAAATTTTGACTTAGGGACATCATATATAAGAATTTTATGTTTCATAGAAATCTGAAAGTCGTCTATATATACTTCAGAGAGCTCTATAAAAAGACTAGAGAGAGTATGGAGAGATGGTAAGAAACTCAAGTTTAAGACCACAGATACAATGTGAGTGTGAGAGAGAGTAATTGTAATTCATATTGGTAATAGTAAATTCTTTCTTCTTATCCCGTGTAGGTAGACAATCAGCCAAATCACGTATATTCGTGTTCTTGTTCTTGTTCTTTACTTGTTTTGTGTGGATTAAAATTTACGTTCCTATTCCGCTGCGTAGGGGATTTGAGCCCGTTAAATTTCAACAAGTCACTTTTTTATACAAAATTTCATATTCAATGTGAGTTTTGTTTAATAGATCTTGATAAATGTTTTCTAAAATTACAAATTTTATAAAAAAAATTGAATTATACATTATTTTTTTTGAATTAAGTAAAAAAATGGATTTATAAAGCATATTTATATTATAACATTATTAATTATCATAAAAAAATTTGACTTGCCAACCAAAAAAAAAACCTTTATGAAACTACGAGAAACCCCAATATGTGTGTCAACGCAACGATCGAAGTCACAGAAATTTCAGTAGAAACATAACAAATCATTTTTATGGGTATAATTTTAACAATTTCATACCAATTCATACAGATAATGTAGCATAGAGAGAGCCTATCGATGTAGTTTGACAATCACGCTTCAATTGGCAATTCTACACTCTCACAATAATATATAACCTGCAGAGGATGTAGAATTTAGAAGAGGAAAACAAAATAGAGAAGCAGAAAAAACCCTGCATTATATATAAGTGACAAATATTTAGATAAGTTGTGTAACGTTGTTTTCTAATTAATTATTGCATTATAAGTGGGTTTTTGTATCATTACCGCAATTGTTATATTTTTTTTCTTTTCACATAAATTGGGGAACCAGTAAACACAAAAAGAACTCCATGTAAAACAATTTGGCCTAAACTAGATGAATTGACTGGAGAAGAAGAAAGAGGTGACAAGCCAAACCTGTGTTAGGTTTTGACCCAAATTTCTAAGTTTTGTGTTTTAGTCTCGGGTGGGGTCCGCTCGAGCGGCTATCGACTTTTTAACTTTCGGGACATTGACCGCTCGAGCGGCCTACCGCATAACATAATATTTTTTTTGCGGCACTAGGGTCAGGATTTTAATCTTGTATACCTTATATATAGTGTTTTTATGTTTAATAAACATAGCGATCGTTCAGAAAACATTGAGAACGAACAAAGAGTGAGGAAGATCATTCTTGAATGTCTATAGACTCAGTCTAAGGCTCAACTTTGAGATCAAAGAGAGTAGAGAGATAGTGAGACGCTCAGTTTGAAGTCACATATATTGTGAGGTAGAGAGTAAATCTTCTAATCCGTATTAAAGAGTTTAGTAGATTGATTTTCTCTCTCGTGAAGGTAGGCAATCAACCGAACCATATATATCTTGCGTAGTTGGTTGTTCTTGTTTCCTTCGTGATTGCTATTGTGGATTGAAGCCTACGCGAATTACCATTTAGTTATCTAAACCTACTGATCTTAATTTTGGGATTTAAGCCTAAAAATTTCAACAAGTGGTATTAGAGCCGACGGTTGTTGAAGATCCAAAGTCGTGGTGGAAGATCAGAGTTGGTTATTGGCTTAATCACAAGCTGCAGTAAAGATGACGAACATCAAATACGAAGCTAAAGAGTTCGACAGTAAAAATAACTTCTCTATGTGGTAAAAGCGAATGAAGGATCTGTTGATCCAGCAAGGGGTGTCTAAGGCGTTACTCGACAAGATGAAGAAGCTAGAAAGGATGACTAATGACAATTGGGATGATCTTGATTGAAAAGCTGCAAGCTCGATTCGGTTAAATCTGGAAGACAAGGTTAATCATAAAGTGCTCGATGTACAGACAGCCCACCAGATCTAGCAAGTTGTACATGAAGAAGAATTTGGCTAACAAGTTGTACGTGAAAAAGCAACTGTGTGGACTGCAGATGCAAGAAGGTACAAGCTTATTGGAACACCTGAATACATACAATATGCTCATCACACAACTATCCAGCTTTGGAGTAAAGGTTGATAATGAGGATAAGGTAATCCTCCTCCTGGCATCGCTTCCAACATCCCATGATCATCTAGAAGATGTTACCGGGGCACTTTTATCACATGAGAAGATGAAGAGGGTCAACGAATCTGATGCAGAATATGTGCTGATGGCTAAGTTTGAGTCAAGAAGAGGAAGGGCTAGATCAAGTGAATAGGGTTTAAACGGTGGTAGGTCTCGGTCCAAGTCGCGTGCAAGAAGAGATGTGGATCGCTTCTATTACCACAAAATTGGTCATTACAAGAGCCAGTGCCACGAATTGAAATAGCATCTTGAGGAAAAGAAGAAGGGTAAAGCGACTATAGAAACCGTTAGTTTTGCTGAAGAGTCGTCAGACGGTGAATTAAAAGGTGAAGTACTCTCAGTTTTCTCAAATTTGAGTTTTCTGTTAAAGTTATGGATTTTAGATCTAGGATGCTTATACCATATGTGTCAAGTTAGAGAATATTTTGATTCATATAACTCTTGGAATGGGGGGTATAGTTCTAATGGGGAATGACTCAGTGTGTCAGTCAATTAGAACTGGTACAGTCAAAATTAGGATGTTTGATGGGGTTATAAGGACTTTGGAAAACATCAGGCATGTCTTGGGGTTAAAAAAAATCTAATTTTTTTAGGAACATTGGATTCTCTAGGCTATGAGTTCACAGAAAAAGGTGGAGCAATGAAGATCTACAAATGATCCTCAGTTATCATGAGAGGATAGATAGTTGATGGACTCTACATATTGGTAGGGGACACGGTGATAGGTGGAGTCACCACTGTCACACAGATTGATTTCAGCATGGACGGCACAAGACATAAACGTTAGGGGCTTGATCAGATTGACAAGTAGAGTATGTCAAGAATTAGAAGAAGAGTACAACAGTCAAGTTGGAGTTCAATAAAAAAAATCTCACTCAGAAAATCGAGTGATGGTGGCTCAAGTCAACAGTAGTAGGAACGATCAAGTGGAGAACCTTCGTCTCATAAGAGAGCTACATGTAGTAGAGGAATAGTTCAGGGTCAAGTAGCAGTATTAGAGAAGGTGGAATCTTTACAGAAGGTTAAACAGTTGGAGTTTGAAAGTTTGTCCAAAGAAGAAAAGTCTGTTGATTGTAAAAGGGTCAAATTTAAGTCTGATTTGAATTTGATCTAAGTCTATTCAGGTTGAGGACTCAAAGAGGGTAGAGCACTCATGCCCTTAAAAGGAGTGCAGAACGAGGCAGATGGCAAGTCTTCACATATGATTCAGAAATTTGGGTCAAGGTAGAGATTGCTACGTTTTAACCTAAATTTCTAAGTTTTATGTTTTAGTCTCGGGTGGGGGTCCGCTCGAGCGGCCTGGGGGCTCCGCTCGAGTGGCCATCGACTTTTTAACTTTTGGGACATTGATCGCTCAAACGGCCAGGGGGTCCGCTCGAGCAACCTGCCGCAGAACAAAATTTCTATCGCGGCGTTAGGGTTAGGGTTTTAACCTTGTATGCCATATATATAGTATTTTATGTTTAAAAAACATAGAGATTGTTCAGAAAACATTGAGAACAAACAGAGAGTGAGGGAGATCATTCTTGAATGTCTATAGAATCAGTGTGAGGCTTAGCTTTGAGATCAGAGAGAGTAGAGAGACAGTGAGAGGCTTAGTTTGAAGTCACAGATATTGTGAGGTAGAGAGTAAATCTTGTAATCCGTGTTAAAGAGTTTAGTGGATTAATTTTTCTCTCTCGTGGAGGTAAGTAGTCAGCCGAACCACGTATATCTTGCGTAGTTGATTGTTCTTGTTTTATTTGTTATTGTTATTGTGGATTAAAACCTACACAGATTACCATTTGGTTATCCAAACCTGTTGATCTTAATTTGGGGATTTAAGCCTAAAAATCCCAACAACCTAGTGGGACGAAAAATACAAAAACATGACTTAATTAGCTGCAATGATAGAATATCAATTAAAAAAGGGGGACAGTGACTTGTGAGGAGTAAGAAATAAAATAATAAAAAAATAACTTAATTAAAAAACAAAACAAAAAACCTAATGGAGAGAGAGAGAGAGAGAGAGAGAGAGAGAGATCAGTTAAATAGATAATAGAAGGGGTTCGAAAATTGTTTAGGTGAGATTGAATTTGTTTTTTATGTTTGATTTTTACCTAGAAATGGGGAATTTTTAGGATTGTACTTTCATGAAAATGTGGGAAAGTTGGATAGAATTATTAGTTATTTTTTAAAGATTTAATTGAGTGCTAGAGAATATGGGAATGAGAGAAGTTAAAGATGCCATGTAAGAAAGAGAAAAGCAACTTTTAAAGAGAAATTAGAATGGAAGGTTTGGAGAGTTTTGAGAATCCAACTACATTGCTATATATGTGTGTGTGTGTGTGTGTGTGTGAGAGAGAGAGAGAGAGAGAGAGAGAGACCTTGACTTTTATCTTTTAGGTTATTTATATATTTGATGTGTTACTTTCAGTATATGATAGCATCGATGCATGGTTTATGCTTTAAACTTGTAGAACAGCATGTGTAAATGTGTTTTATGCTTTCCCAGACCCTGTTTAGGTTGGTTGGGTTGGTTTTTGTGCCTTAAAACAGTAGCAAATTCCAGTACGCCTCTGCTGTGGAGTTCGGTCGACTGGAGGGTCCAGTTCGATCGACTGAACTGGTTTTGTTGAGTTCGGTCGACTGAACCCACTAGTTCGGTCGACTGAACAGTACACTTTTTGATTTTCAGTAAAAGCTCCAGTGGCAGTGTTTTTGAGACAAAAACCTTTTTTTAGACCTAAGTTTCCCTTTTCTCTGCCTTCTCTCTAGCTTTGAGGGCCCGGAGCTTAGTTTGTTGTTGATTTCTTTGTGGATCCTTGCTATCGGGGCCGAGGGTTTCGCATCCATCCGATCGGATTCTCGTTCTGACGCCGTTTAGTTTTGAGACGTCGAGTTCTTGATTCTCCGAGGTAGGATTCTAGACCCTATTACTGTATAAGGGTGATATATGTGATTATACGTGTTTTTACCGGGTAGAAAATATATTAAATGTGATTTTCATGTGTAACCGTGGTTTTTGGGTAAAAGTGGGGTTTTTACGCCTTTTCTCGGTTGTATACATGTTTTGGGTACGTGGTATCCATAGTTTTCAAAAGGATGATTGAAAACGGGGTGTTTTGCGAAAATGGTAAAAAACGTCTTTTTGGAGGTTTAGAGCTAACCTGCGGGGTTAAGTCTCACCTTTTAAACATTTTGTTAGAAATGATTTTAGATCTCCATTTTGATGGATTGGATCTCTCTTTATACATCTGTTGTATAAATTATTTTACGGGTTTTCGTAGTTGAGCTACGGTGGGTTTTAAAAATGTTCTCCATAGATGTATCGTGACAGTGGGTGTGTTGAGTTGGGCTTCCATTGCTCCTCGGTGTAAGTCCAAAAACGTGCGCAGAGTCGGTCCTTAAGGTAATGGACGAGAGTCTATAGTTGTTACCTTTGTCGATGTGGCAGAGTCGGTACATAGGACTACATTTATATCTTTCTCCACGGCTGAGTGGAGTTTACTGTTTTATTTACAGCTTTCTCTTAACTGTGGTATGATATCTGTTAGGATGATATGCATAGTTTGAATGATGGAAAATGTGAAATTTTATGAGAGAAAACCTTTTTGAGACTCACGATAGTCTGACGAAAAATTTGTGGTTTTGGTAGAAAAATCTTTTTGGCTCCCTTGGTTGAGCCCGTGTTTGTATAGTTGCATAGCCTGCTTTACAATTTTACTGTCTATGTTCTATTGGGCTTCGGCTCACGGTGTGGGATTTTACTGTAAAATCTTTTCAGGTGAGCATGAGGAGTTGACCTAGTTGCAGAGGTGATGGAAGATAATGGGTATTTTGGTGGGCTTTCGCGTGACCCTGGTGTTTGGGGCGTGACAGTGTGTGTGTGGTAGGATCGTTGTGAAAATCAAATCCAGAAAATTCAATATTCTTTTATTGTGGATATCTTATTTTACAACTGAAGAGATACTAAGCAGAGAAAAAAGAAAATGCAGTAAAGAAAACTAATGAACGAACAAGGGTCGTTCTCCCTGTTTATAAACAACTAACGAAGTCTTCAGAGTCTTTTAACTTCAAATTTCTTTCTTTAGATGCGGATGGTGGATACTAGTGTCCATAATAAATTGGAGTCGGTCAAAGCATCACATGGGAGCAATGAAAGGTGGTCTATAGTTTGTGTTGATGGCCGACAATGAACTATAGGCTTTTGTCTATATGCGTCGACTGATTTTTTTAGATGTGCTTTTTCTGCTAATGGCAGATAATGGACTGTAAAAAGCTTTGTCTGCATTCTTCGGCTGAGATTTTTGAAATTGAGACTCAAAAGAAGATAGGTATCACGTGCTAGATATTCTAAAAAATACAAGGCTGCAAACCTATTTTGCCATACATGATCATCGTCTGATCAAATAATCGTAGATTTACTGCTAGAGGAGCTAGCTATTGCTCTACCTTTGGCTATACCAATGAGAGAATCCCAATAATCTGCCAAGAAGATATTGGGATTGTCTTCATTTGAATCTTGGGGTTCACCAGCAAAATAAGAGAACTAGTTAGTGTTCAGTTCTAATTGTGTTGGTGATGTGACTGTGCATCTGATAAATCTAGATACTGGGCTTTCAGAGTTAAAAAATAAGCTAGCCCAAATTATCCATAGTTAATGTTGGATGAGAGGCAGCAGCTTCTTTGGGCTTTTTGCTGAGCAGCCTCATACTTTGCTATGGTTGTTTTTATTTTAATTAGGGCTTTAACTATTTGAAAGTCCTCCCACTATTGAAAGAAGAATGCCCTTCGGAGTGTGTGCATTTCCAAATGGTCGAGATCACATTTTAGGCTCCATAGCCAAATGTAAGCCAATTGGATTCGACAAAGTACCATAAAATGTGTTTACCTAAAGGGTCCCATTTACAGTTAGGTTTTCCAAAAACAATGGCTGCTTTGGCTAAGGAAAGCTACGGATGATGTTTGATCCAAAGAGGGTATATTGATCTTGCAAAGCTTCGGGTAGAACCTTGATGGTCGTCCCCATTTTTTTCACTAGGCAAAAAACCATAAAGGAAAACCAGAGGTGTGAACAATCTCGTGATTGATGGTCAAAGACCATGTATGCTTTCGGATTGAATTCTGATAATAGAAAGCGAAGTGACAGGCTTAAACATAGTCCTATTAATTATAATGTTGGCCATTCAAGTTCAAAGTTTGTGCTCTAAAAGGGTCAATCGCCTAGGCATGCGGTTCAAGCACTCTTACCATATAACACTTAGAAGGAGTGATGGCTAATTTTTGATTTGATGGGTTCAAATGGTTATGAACAATTTGAACCGAACCAATTTTTATTAACATAGGCTCGTAGACGAAACGATGCCGCCCTTCAGGCAGTTCTAAATTTCGACTTTAGCTGCTCTTTAGTCCTTTGATGGAGTGAACCGATTCAATTTGGCCACTTTTGTGGCTTAAAATGGGCTAACTTTGATTATTTAGATCGTCCATTTTATTGTTTTCAATGTATGAATTATCAATACAAAAAATTATATTGATTTGATATTATTAAATGTCTAAAAAAATAACATTTGTGTTAAAAAAATTAAAAATGATGTCTAGACACCCTTTATTTTTTTTAACAAAAATGTAATTTGTTCATATCTTTTAGCAAATAGCCAATCAATTTAATTTTTTGAATAAATGATTTACATACTAAGAACAATAAAATAAATAGCTTCGATCATCAAAGTTGATCCATTTTGAACCCAAATTTAGTTGAACTTGTGTGGTCTAGTCTACCAAACAAATTTAGAGAAGTCGAGTCATAATCAATTCTATCTATCTCTCTTTTCCTTTGTAAGCATCAATCTGATAAACAAATCATCAAATTGCAGCATGACACTAAATGAAAAGACTTTCATCAAGGTCCCAACTCAAAAGGCGTGTTTTTATTCACAACCCATCTTTGTCATTGTATCTCACAATGGCCACCAAGATTATCAGGTCGCTCTCCGTAGGCTTGCTCTAATTAACATTTACAAACATATGCCTCTAGTAGCCCATTTCAAACCCTCAATTCTTTTTTACTCGTAGTTGTTAATAGGGTTATACGGATGATCTCTTCTTCAATGATGATCGAAGGTTACTATGGTTTATAAGAATAAGATTTGTTATTCATCATTCTTCTTTGTATTGTTCGAGGTTCAGGAATCTAAATGCTTTCTCTTTTTCTCGCTTTCTTTGGAATGATAAGAGTGAACCTAGCTTGAGTGATGAGAATGATAATGATAATTATGATAGCAATGCTATTACTTTCATTACATCTATTCAGGAGAAATCCATTGAGTCTAATAATAAGAATTCCATTAATGATTCTTGTAATGAAAATGAAGAGGAATCCTGTAATACCGAAGAGAGTGAATCTCTTCAGGAAGCTTACGTCAAGCTTTACAAAGAGATATATATATGTTGACCAAACGGAATGTCAAATTGATAAACAAACTCAAAACAAGTGAAAATAGGAGAGAGAGAAAGTCGTGCAAGAGCTTCTGATAGCTCAAGCTAGAGAAGTGGACCTTAATAAGAAACTAAACATCCACCGTGCTAATCTTGAAAACTACAAACAAGATAGAAAAATATTTCAATTAATCAACCATGATCAAATGTCAAGAATATCTACTTTGGAAGAGAATCTTAATGTTAGCCTCATTAAAAATGTTGATTTATAATCTAAGATAACAGGTCTTGAAAACCAGCTAAATGAAGCTAATGCTATTTTTAAGCAGTGGAATGCAAGTTCATTGGCATTGGATGGATTGCTAGAAGAACAAAAACCAGCAACGAAAAAAACACAACTTAGATTCACTGGAGCCTCGTCTAGCAATGTGTCCAAGGGAAAGGAGAAGGTGGTTCATTTGACTAAGACTTCAGATGCACCAACCTTTGTGAAAGCTGAAAAAGGTAATGGGACAGGGGCAAAAAGAACATATGCTGGTTCATAGGCAAATATTGAGGAACAAGGAACAATCGGACTAGCATGACTACCATTTAACAAGGTGGGGTAAGGAAACTTAAATTTAACCTTCTTTGTCATCACTGTGGTATTCCTAGTCACATACGTCCTAACTGTAAAAGATTGAGGAGAACTTATGCATCTGGTGATATTTTTGTTCCAATTTATCATTATTGTGGAGCCAGAGGACATATTAAACCATATTATTTTCAGTTGCATGGTATGTTTAAATCGTTTTCTAGATATTCTCATGTTCTTAGGAAAGATAAGTTATGTGATCAAATGAATAAACTCACGAATAGAATGGCCGATTGCAGGATTAAGAGACATGTTTCCAATGCTTTAACTAAGATGATCTTTTCAGGGCTATACCCAAACTCCATGTTTCACAAAGTAAACCTAGATATAGGAGAATTTGGGTAAGGAAAAGTGATGTGTAAGGTTCTTTAGAGTTTTCTTTGTAATTTTTTTTGTTGAGTCTTATCTGTTAAAAAAGGGTGGGGGACAGTATTAAGGTGTGAGTATTGGTTTTTGTGTAAGTGGTTATCTTCATGTGAAATTCACTCCTCTCTTCTTTGAAATTCAATACACCTCATGGATTCTGGATAACCTTATTAATATTGTTATGAAATGTCTTCAGAGATGATATTATTATGTATACTCTTAAACGTTGACAGATGCAGGAATCCTCCAAACTTGGGATCAAATCTTTCTATGGGTGTTTCTCACTTTCAATTTTTTTAAGTTTCACAAAATGATCTCATAGTTGCGACCCACAAGAACCTAAGGACTGAACTCCCTCATTCTTTTAATTCTATATGTAAGGCTTGAGGGAAAGTCTACCTACACGCGTTTGTCTTACCTTTTGCAATTAGTGTGAAAGCAACTTATAAAGGTCGTGTGGTTAATTGTCATACAATCGGAAAGATAAAAAAATGTGTGTAGCTATTGGTTGAGGGTGAGTTCTTCTATAAGGTAATATGGGTCTAAGCTAGTTTGACTTTGTAAAATCTCGATTTCTAATAAGTCAAAGTAACTTAGCAATATTAATCCCATATAAAAGTTGATCCTGGAGTTTGGAAACCATTCAAGTCACACACACACACACACACACACAAATACCTTGCTTTATATAGAATCTACTCTGACTATGTTCCTTTATATATATAATCTTAGCCTATGTTTGGCTTAGCTTAACTTAAAAGTTAAGTATTTAAAAAAGCTAACTGGTTTGGCTTAATGTGCCTTTTTTTATATATTTTTATATCTATTTTTTTACAAAAATGCCAAGAAGCCTAAAAGCCTAAAAAAAGCTAGTCCAAACATAGGCTTAGGATATTTTTGTCACGGCCCAAACCCCAACAAAATAAACAGGATGAAGAAGGAAAAGCGAATGTTTTAAGAAAACTAAGATTTCTTTGACTTCTCAAGCCAAACCCTTTTTCAATCAAAAGAATTTGAATGAAAGGATAAAATATTTGAAAAGAGGGTCTCCGGAGCTTCAATTTGAACTTAAGATTGACCCAAAAGTTTAATGATGAAGGAGATGCATCGGTATCAAAACGGGAACACAATTTGAAAACATCAAAAATTTGACCACATAGACAAACCGCTCGATCAGTCTATTACTGCTTGCAGTTTCTTACACCTACAACAGAGATGCCGAGAAACAGCAATGACCATTCGATCAGTCTGAGGACCGATCAATCAGCCTGGTCTTGGAACACTTTCCTTTTTCAAGTAATTTTGAACTCCAACTTTCAACCAAGCAAGATTTTTATGAAAAAGGGTGAAAACTAAACCTTTGTAAACAATAAGTTTGACAAGAAAGTAAGCCCAAACTGTCCAGGAAAGGATCAAATCACTCGCAACTACTTCAAAACATAAGAACTTACGAAAATTTAACCAAAAACCTCATCTTGAGGGTATACTCAAGCAACATGCATTCAACCCAAAGAAAGTTTGGCCTCATGGCCCTACAATACTTGGAGTTTTAAGTACAAAATAACATATTATGCTTTACATGATTCAAGACTTCATCACACAATTACAAAACATCACAAAAAATAATTTTACAAGAACCCAAAATCAACAATGCAAGATTTTCCCCATCTTTAAGCCAAAAAACCATCTTTGTCACCTGAAAAATTTATTTTAAATAACGTAAGCCGAGACTCAATAGGAATCTAAAACTGGATATAAATGGATGCATGAAATGTAATAGGCAAAAGTATTTGGCATTAACTCAAACAATTTTATCGAAAGTAGTTTTCTCATAAAACCCAATTCACCAACCCATCTCATTTAAAATCTCAACAATTTTGGAAATCACTACGAATTGGTTTTAAACAGAACACTAACATTTTAAACACGAATTTAGTTGGGTACTGACTTGTCAACAAAGTAACAATTGACAATTATAAACTCATATACGTTGCCCTCTCTACTAGGCCGCCATAAGGCACTGTTAGGCAACCTGTCACGCCCCAAAACCCAGGTTACACGAAACACCCACGAATAACTATTTTGGGATACCACGATCCATCAAAATTGCTTAAACACAAACGGGCAAAAATCATAACGCCAAAATGAAAGCTAAAACCTTTGTAAAACGTACTACCGATGGTTTATTTAATGTAAAAGAGTAGCCCAAGAGATTAGGATCACGGCCCCCAAAGCCAAGCCTTTGAAACTAAACACCAAAATTTTTGAAAACAGCCCAGACCGATCGATCAGTGAAAAGACCGATCGATCAGTCTATCGATCCATCCTGCTCCAGGTTCTTTTTCAAGCCAAAAACCTAATTTTCAACACTTAGAATATTTTTCATACCTTTCAACACATTTTGGACAAAGAAATAACTTTTTAAAAGGAGCAAAAGTCATTCTAAAATCTCTCTCAAAGCACAAGAATTTTTAAGAAGCATAAACCAACCAAAAACCTTTTTGTAAAATGTTGAACCAACCTACGAAAACCGTAATAATAAACTACGAAAAATAACAACCAACCCATGGTCTCTCTCGTAAACATATATTATGCATATATCAGCTCAACGACCATAAGGATTACATTACACCTGCTTTCAAATTTAAAACATGTTACATCAAAACATGATCCATATACAAACGGTATGAAATACCCAACAAGGAAAAAACTAAAGGGTCTTGTCTTCAACCACCTCCGACACCACAAGATCGATCTACTTGACCACGTTTAGCTTAAAAAAGTTTTTAAATCCCACAACGTGAGTCGAAACCCAATAGAAAATAAACTAGCATAAAGTAAAAGCAGAACATGATGTCCCAAGTATAATAATAATATTCTGCCTCACATGAGCCTTAAATATGATTTTGTAATAATCACATGCAATACATGCAACACATGCATCTTCACAGGCTTTCACGGTAGGACTACAATCTGCCTCTCATTATGCAAATCTTTACAGGCTTTCACCGCAGGACGAATAATCATCTCTCATTATGCAAATCTTCACGAACTTTCACCGTAAGACGAATAATCACCCCTCATCATGCATGAATTGATCAAGTTTGTGCGCACATGACCATGTACAAATATCAAAAAAATATATCAACGTCATCCATCCAACCATGGAGATCCACGAACATTAAAACGAAGCTCAACCCCAAAGGATAGCTCCAAACCTTCAAAATTAGGTTTTCATTACTTTTACATAAACCTCTCCATTTTCAAAACTCACCTTTTTGAAAACCAAAGATACCCACACGTCCATCAACTTTGAAATAAATCATAAAAATATTGTAAGAGCTTTTTCGCCCAACCAAACATAGTTTAAGCACATAGATCAGCCTTTCATGCATTTTAAAATGGTAAAAACACATAAACTTTCACGTAACAGCCCTTTAATACATGAGACATTCAATCATCAAGAATCAAACCTCTAGCAAGCTCCAATTCACTAAAGACCTAAACACGTGACTACAGAGGAGCTTCCAACGAATACCCACGTTCTCTAACGGTAGCTCACTCAAAGAAACAGCAAGATCTCGACCCCCAATGGACATGGAACCACCCCTTAGCTTTAGAGAGAGAAGAGAGAGGAGAAAATGAGAAAATCAACCCAAAACCTGTAACTTATAGCTTCGGTCCGACATAAACCGCTCGATCGATCTTGGGACCGCTCGAGCGGTCTCTGCGACTACACTGTTGGCCCGGCTTTAAACGAGCATATATCTTTCATCTGAACTCCAAATAGGGTCGTGCTTATGCTCAAAGTAAAGCCCCGAAATCTACTTTCCAATGGTTCAAATCTCATACCAGAATTCATCTTATACAAAATGTTATGACAAAATTAGTAAAGGTATGTCATTTTCCTTCACATGCTTTTTACATATTTTTGTCCGAACATCCCTTAGAATCTCATTTTCTCCCTCAAATATATCTTTCATGCATATCCAAGCTCAAAATACTCACCCAAAACATCACCAAGATCAAGTTTTAAATCCTACTCCCATCAACACTTAATCATTTTAAAATAAAATAGATCGGGGTCTCACACAACCCATTATATAGGTTTTATAATTTTCCACACAATTGTACACTTTTACGAATTAACTGAAGGGTAGGAAACCCCTGCACTCTTTTATGGTCACACTGAAGAATAGGACATCTCTGCACTCTTTTACGGGATTAATCGAAAGGTAGGGCACCCAATTATGCTCATGTTTTTGGTATTTCACTGAGGTATTATTCAAACCCACATTATCCACATTGCATTGCCCCGGTACATTCATTAAACTGTTAAATTAACCCAAAAATCAATTACATGTGTGTATAACCACTATTTCAAGGATTTAAACACAACATAATCCAACAAGTCCAACCAAAACCACAACTCATTTGATTTTAAACACAATAAACATATAACAAATCTCATGTCTTCCAACACACCCACATTTCATATACGTTAGCCTAACAAGGCTAATAACCGATTTTGATGACAACAAACCTATGTATCTAATTGTGCACACTGAGATTGTTTAACAGGAAATATATGCTTAGCACAATTCAAGATACACAGTGGAAGCCTTGACGCATAAATTCAAAATAAATTCCTTGGCGACAAGTTTTTGTGGAACAAATACAAAGAATCGAGATAGTGAAGACTTGAAGAACGTATTGTAAAAATTTTATTTGTTAGGATTCTTGTACATTCACTTTACCTCATAAATATCTCTTTGAAACTCACAGAAATTCTAAAAATTCATAAAAACATTTTTCCAAATCAAAAAGTGATCAAAATATTTTTGGAAAAATAAAATCTTGATTTTCAATGATCCAGTCGACTGAGGTTTTTGTCCAGTCGATTGAATGGGCTACCAAAAATAAATTTTTAGATCTAAAATAAGTCAATCGACCGAACCTTCATGTCCAGTCGACCGAAGTGAAGTTCAATCGACCGAATGAGTTTCTTCAATCAACCGAACAGCTTAAAATTTGAATTTTTCTGAAAACGGTTAGTTTGACACTTCTATATTTAGCCCAACGGCTAGTTTGATTTTGGAGCCTATAAATGGAGACCTTGTACTATTGTTTTATTCACTCAAAACCTCTCAATCATTCTCTCATATATAACTCTCTTGTGCTTCAAATTCTTGAGCTTTTTCATTCATATCTTTGTAAGAAAAATCATTAGATTTCTTTGTGAGCTTCATTGTTATATTTATTGAGAAGTGAGTTTAGAGCTTTTATTGTTTGTACTTATTTGCTCATCCAAGGAGCGTTCTTTGTACACTTTCATATCACTTTTGTTGATTTATATTTGAGAAATGCGTTTCTCAAAAGAGGCTAATCCGCCTATAAGGATTGGGTTAACTTGAGAAGGGTATTTTCTCAAGAGATGCTACTTTGCCTAGACTAAGGAGAGAGGTCCTCCGCCTATTGAAGGAGAGGTAGTAAGAAATCCACATAACGGTTGGCATGAGGCAAAGACGTAGGACGTAGGCCGTAGCGCCGAACCTTGTAAAAATCATGGTGTTTATCTTCTTGCTTGCTTATCTCTTTTATTTACTTTGATTCTCTTTACATCACATTATTTGATCATTTCATTTATTTGCATCGCAAGTAATATTTTTGCATTTTTTTATCAAGAAATTAATCGACTTACAAATTAAAATTAAAAACTATAAAACAAGAAAAGTATTCTTAACCTATACTTGAATATTTTATTTCTCACATATCTTCAATCTTAAAGCTAGAAAGTTTTTTTTTAATTCATTCTTTTCACTTTGTAAGAAATATAATCAAGTTAAAATATTCTTGTATTTTAATCTAGAAGTCATTTTTGAAAAGATTTAATCTTGAAAGTTATATTGAATCTAGTTAATAAGAAGGTTCAAATTTTGTTTAAGTACATTTGCTTTGTTATCTTCCAACAAAAAGGGTTTTTAAAGGTAGCATCTTTATTTGTGCTTAATTCCATTTGAGACTTCTTATTTATCTCAAAAATCAACAAGGAGTCAACCTTAAAATATATTTGTATTTATAAGTGATCTTAAAGGCATACGCGGATTTTTATACTTAAGAAATTTTTTAATCCAATTCACCCCCGTCTTGGGAGTACACACGTACTATCAATTGGCATCAAAGCCTATCACATTATTTTTAACAAGTTTTGTAAAAAAGATCTATGGCATGTATTGGTGTATCCCCTTTTGGAGAAGGTCAGTCCTCCACACGGCCTCCAATCTACAGTGGTGTTAACTACACCTTTTAGAAGCAAAGAATGAGAATATCCATTCAAACCATGGATTGGAGAGCATGGAGGATAATCGTGCAAGGTAACTTTACTCCCATTAAAACTGTAGAAGATAAAGAAGTTTCTAAATTATGAGAAAAAATGAATAAGAATGATATAAAACAATTGCAAATAAACTCTAGTGCCATGAATGCATTATATTGTACTTTAGATGCAAATGAATATAATCGAATAATGACATATGAAAGTGCAAAAAAAATATGAAAAAAATTAGAAGTCACTTATGAAAGCACACAAGATGTTAAAGACTCTAGAATAGATGGATTAATTAGTGAATATGAAAGCTTTAAAATGCATAAAAATGAAACTATATCTAGCATGTACACTCGCTTTACTCATATTATAAATTCTCTTAATGCACTTGGAAAAACTTACAAGTCTTATGAGTTGTTAGGAAAGTACTCAAAGGCTTTTCACCCATTTGGGAAGCTAGGGCTACAGCCATCTTCGAGGCGAGAAATCTAAGGGTCATGACCTTGGATGAGCTAATTGGCTCACTGTTGACATACGAGCTCAAGATAAATGAAAGAGTCAACGAGCAAAACAAGGTCAAGAAATCCATTGCCCTCAAAACCTCAAAAGAAAGCTCCAGTGATGAAGAAAATGAAAAAATCAATTACGAAGACATGGTGCTTATCACAAGAAGATTCAGCAAATTCCTCAAGCGAGATAAAAGGCTTTCAAGAAGATTTTGAAGTACAAAATTTGACAAATGAGACGCAAGCAAACGAGACCTCAAGAAATAACCACTCACGTGCTACAACTGCAACAAGACCGGGCACATCAGGCCGAAATGTCATTTACTCAAAAAGGACTCAAAGAAGAAAAAAAAGCTATGAAAGCAACCACGTGGGATGACTCTGATTCAAACGAGTCAAACTATAGCTCAAGCGATGAAGAAATGGCAGACTTTTGCTTAATGGCAAGCATAGATGAAGAGGTAAACTCGCACTTTAACTCTTGCAATTCTTCTTACTTTTCTTATTCTATGCCATCATACGATGATCTTAAAAATAAAATATTTAATTTACATAAAAGTCTCTTGAAATTGGAAAAAAAAATTTTAATTGAAAAATGAAAATAAAAGTTTTTCTAAAGAAATTGAGGACTTAAAACTCTCAAATAAAAATGCAAAAATAAAAAAAAAACATTTCTAAGGAGCATGATTTAAAAATTGATTCTTTGGAAAAAGAAAAACTCATCTTAAGGGTAAAATTTGATAAATTAACAAAAATTTCTGAAAATGAGATTTCAAATTTAACAAAAAAAAATGATAGGTTAAGAAAAGAAATTGTGAACTTAAAAGGTAAAAATATTAAAAATAATGTCTCTTTTGAACTAAAAAGAAAAGTAGAAGATTATTAAAAAATTATTTATAAATTTACAAATGGGAAAAAAAAATTGAAAAACTTTTGGGAGAACAAAGAAAATCATTAAATAAAGAAGGATTAGGTTATAATGGAGAAGTAAAACTCAAATCAAAAATTTATTTTGTAAATGAATTAAAGGACTTCTCAAACTCATATTCAAAAAATATTTATGAAAATGTAACTTCTTTTCAATGCAAGAACAAATGACACATTAAATTTCATTGTCCACTTAAATGAAATAATGGTGTGTCAAAAATGGCTTGGAGAGTAAAAAACACTAATCCTATAGGACCCAAAAAGATTTGAGTACCAAAAAAAATTACTTAAACTGTTTTGTAGGTATGCTTGAGATCCTCATCATCCTCAAAAGAAAGATGGTACTTAGATAGTTGATGCTCAAGACATATGACGGGCGATAAGTCAAAATTCCTAACCTTAACACCTAAAGATGGAGGTCATGTAATATTTGAAGACAACGCAATAGGTAAAATTATTGGTATAGGTAAGGTCAGTAAGGATTCTTTCTTATCTATTGATAACGCACTCCTTGTCGATATTCTCAAACATATTCTCCTTAGTATTAGTCAATTATGTGATAAAGGTTTCAGTGTACAGTTTTTGCATGACACGTGTATTGTTGAAAACAAAGAACAAAATAAAGTTTTATTGATTGAAAAAAGATTTGAAAATGTTTATACAATCGATTTTGAAAATCTAAATTCTCAAAATGTTAAGTGCTTTTCTGCTGTAAATGAAACTAGTTGGTTATAGCATAGGAGGCTAGGTCATGCTAGTATGGATCTCGTATCCAAACTTGTCAAGAAAGATTTGGTCAAAGACTTGCCTAAGACTAAATTCATCAAAGACAAGGTTTGTGATGCTTGCCAATTTGGTAAGCAAGCCAAAACTAGTTTAAAAAAGAAATAATAAATTTCTACAAATTGGCTTTTACAATTACTTTATCTTGATTTGTTTGGTCCAATGAAACCCCATAGTCTTGGAGGAAAAGCATACTGTTTCGTTATTGTTGATGATTTTTCATGATATACATGGGTTTTATTTCTTATAACAAAAGATGAAGTATGTCATGTGTTGGTTAAACATTGTAAGAAAATTCAAAATGAAAATGGCTATTTTATTCTACACATTCGTAGTGATAGAGGAGAATTTAAAAATAAAGATGTTAAAAAATTTTGTGACCAAAATGGTATTTTTCACAATTTTTCTACACCTCGAACTCCTCAACAAAATGGGATTGTTGAGAGAAAAAATCGATATTTATAAGAAATGGCACGTACTATGTTAAATGAACACAAAATTCCTAAATATTTTTAGGCCGAGGCAGTTAATACTGCTTGCTATGTAATGAACCGAGTTTTCATAAGATATCATTTAAATAAAATTCCTTATGAGCTATGAAATGGTAAAAATCCCAACATTTCTTACTTTCATGTTTTTGGATGTAAATGTTTCATTCTAAATGATAAAGATGAATTAGGAAAATTTGGATATAAATCTAATAAAGAAATATTTCTTGGGTATGCTACTAATAGTAAAGCTTATAGAGTATATAACAAAAGAATTATGACATTAGTTGAGTTTATTCATATTACCTTCGATGAAGCTAACCATTTTTCTTCTAAGATTCTAGTTGATGATGATTTGGACATGAATAAAGGAATGAAAGAAATGAAAATCAAAAAAGACAAAGCTAAATGCATCAAGATTGATGAACACATAGACCTACCAAAAGAATGGAAAACAGTGAAGGATCACCCTATGGATCAAATCATAGGTGAACCTTCACGAGGTATAAGTACTCTATCTTTATTTAAAAATATTTGTGATCATTTTGCATTCATTTCACAAGAACCTAAATATATAAATGAAACATTAAAAGATAAATCTTGGATAATGGCTATGCAAGACGAATTAAATCAGTTTAAAAGAAATGAAGTTTGGAACTTAGTTCCTAGGCCT
>JAOTRH010039854.1:9527-20281 GCA_034768845.1 Heliamphora exappendiculata
ATTTTAGCATTGTGACGAATGGTAAAAGCAAAATTTCATAAACTCCTGCAACTCTAAGAACAAGTCAATAATGACAAGATTTTTCACATTCCACCATTCATGAACATGTCGTTTCTGTTTGTTCTCTGTTTTTTAAAAAGGTGATTCGTGAAAAGACACATGATTGTAACTATATTTCGAAGATAGAGGGTTGAAAATCCTGTAATACTACTTCTCATCATACGGGGTTCTGAACAATGCTAACTGAAGTTTTTAATACTGAGAGATAAACATTAAATAATAAGTTAAGATTACCAAAGGCATAATTTAGAAAAGTGTATGTATAATGCAATAAAAAAAGGTTCACAAAATATATTATATAATGAATGTGTAAGATGTTGGTAGTATAAAGATAATAGAAAATCCCAAGATGTAGGAAATACAACTCAGAATTGCCTAATTGATCTCTTTCATAGTAAATTGCTTAATTAATACTCAAAACCAATTTTAAGTGAAAACTTATAAGCAAAAATTTGACTTTTACTCACCACGTGATTATAACTATATAACGGAAAAAATAAATATTCTAGAATACTAAGATTGCCTCATGAGCTTAATTTGCTCATCCATGTCATTCTTCAAGCATTAGTATAGAACTTTATTTACCTAAGCAAAAAAATTCACAATTTGTCATATATACGTGAAAATGTGTGTGACTCTATGTTCTATGAAGTTTGATGGCCTAGAGATCAAATTTGGTGGAGTAAAATGATGATTATGATGAGTGGGAATATTCCATGAGCGAGAGAAGATAAAGATAGGAGGAGAATATACTGGGAAAATGATTATATTATTAAAATCATGGCCTATAAAAAATTATGTCCAAGAAAAGATTGATGAAATGAAAAGATATTTTTAAAACCTCACAAGAAAAATAGACACGATTGCATATTGTAGAAAATTCAAAATATTGATCAAAGGAAAATTTTAAAAAATGGCACATGTATAACATCACAAATTGATAAAAGCACTCCTTGGCTGCTGCGAGAGTATAAAAGTTCCGTCGTAATTAGCAAAAAATGTGATTGCTGTATATAATAAAAAAAATTGATAAAAGCACAGTTCGGTTGATGCATATTATAAAAAAAATTTTAAAAATGTACTTCTGAAGTATATATTCTAGACTGTTCTAATGTCTTCTAAGTAAAGAAAAACTCTCCCAGAACGGCCTCAACCTTCTTGGCTAATTTGATTATGAATGTAATTCATTTTTCGCAAAAATAAAAATAAAAGAGAGGAACTTCTCCTTGCCTGATTTGGGTAAGCAAACAAAAGAAAAATTTGACAAATATAAACAAAATTTTGAGCCAACGTGTTAAGGTTGGCATACTGAAAACTATATTTTTAGTATTTAATTTTATTTTTTAGTAAAATTAATTTTTTATTTTATAAGAATTTTTATGAGTAATGTATGTGTATCAATTTTTCATTATTATGCATGGATATCCAATATTCTGTATAATATTTAATCTGATGTGTAGAGTACTGGTTACACACAGAAGGTCAAATTTTAGGTTCTTACATAATATAAGTTTTATGTTCACAGTTTAGATAGAAATGGATATACCATCGGTATAACTGTAGTACATAGTTTTAGTAGGCATGTCTTGGTTACGGGAAATAGATAATAACGTAATCTATTGTTCTGACTCTTTGTGCTAGTACACTTTATGTGTATTGAATGGGACATTTGAAGTAATTAATTTTATACTGACTATATAAATTAGTTCATACCCTAAGTTTATTATGAATAGTATTTATTCTCTTAATCCTAAAATAATTATTGATTTGCGTATATTTAATATTCGTTGTTTTGATTCATTAGAGGGTGCGATCTTATATGGGTCTATATTCCTGGTATGGTGGATAGTAGTATTATTTATATAGTAAATATTAATTATTGACGAAATTTACGTCTCGATAGATTGGGATTGACGATACCCCTTAAGGAAGCTTATAAGTTTTGACCGGGCCAAACCCTGCAGGTAGATTTGATTATCCGGTGGTTAAATAAATTAATCAGAAGGGTTTAAGGAATATCAAGATGCCGATTAAATTAAATTGCCAGTAATTAAATTTTATTGGCGGGTATCGAAAATCTTAACGTGGGAAGAAATGGTGAGTATTTAATAACAGGAGCTCAATGCAAGAAGGTTTTGAGATTATGAGTCAGAGTGCAATTATAATTTTTTAGTAGTGCGAACTGTAATTCAGTGTTTTATGAAAATTACAGGAATCGCTGCAGCTTTTCATAATTGCAGAAACCGTTGGTAGGTATCTGTGTTCCACTTGAAGTCTTACTTATAATTACTCATCAGGTTCCTACTGCAACCCTATATATATATATGCGGGTAGGCTGAACTAGTTTGACATTGATATATCATAATTTCTCTTTCAAGACTAAAAATATCTGGGTTCTGTTGGTACGAGTTCTCGATAGTCCGTAACCCACACTACATTCGAGGATCGCATAAAAAAATCGAGTAGAAGATCTGATAGGAGCTTCAACTCAGAATCAAATCGTAGTTGAAGAATCGATCGACAAAAGGTATTCTTCTAAATTAACTTTGGTTGCACGAGTTTTATTTTGATCGTACGTCGTCAAAAGTTTTATATAGAGCCCGTTTCGGCCTTTGTCCGTCCAGTTAATTTTTTACCAAAAACTGTTTGCAAAAACAATAATCTTGGCAGTTTTGTCTTCAACAATTGGTATCAGAGCCGTTTTATTTTTTGTTTACAGTTTATCGAGACCGGGTAAATTTAGAACTGTTACTAACTTTATTTTGCAGACGTTTTAAATTTCGATTTTATGATCATCATTTATTTTTATATTTTATTGAATGCGTAGATGATGATTAATTAATTATTTTTAATT
Source organism: Heliamphora exappendiculata (assembly GCA_034768845.1). NCBI lineage: Eukaryota > Viridiplantae > Streptophyta > Magnoliopsida > Ericales > Sarraceniaceae > Heliamphora > Heliamphora exappendiculata. Next base: position 12,442 of record JAOTRH010039854.1, read on the forward strand.
ACGGGGGTTGACCGTGATAGACTATTTTTTTTAGATCGAATGTAAGCCAACGGGACATAAGTTTCGATGTAAATATTTTATGTTCTTTAATTTTTTTTCTAGTTTATTAGAAAGAAAAAATAAAAACAAGTATGGAAGAACAAAGGCGGCAGCAACCGGCGGTGGCTGGTGGTTTTAGCTGCAATTTTTTTGGTTGCTTCACAGGTTTTTTTTCAATTTTTTTCTGGATAAAATAAAAAAAAAAGAGAAAAGAAGTTGTTTTCCAAAGCAGCCACACAGCAAATCCATACACGGCAATTTTCAAAACAGTGGCGCCGGTGGTGGATTTCCACACTGTTCGGAGCAAAACTAACACAATAGCGTCGCAAGCTGCCAAACAAAGAACATGCACTCTTTTCCAAGCAAATTTCAAAACAGTTTCAGTGCAAACACTATTAAAAAATGACTATAAGAAAGAATAAATCATTTGCTATGAGTGTAAGGAGTCTGGACATGTCAAAACTGAATGTTCTCTGCTCAAGAAGGGTTTCAAGAAGGCTATGATCATGGCATGGGGCGAAAGTGATGACAGCAACTCCAAAGATGAAAAGAAATAAAACGAAGTTGCAAATCTATGCCTCATGACTAGAGAAGATGATGAGGTAACCCATGACTCTTTCTCTTTAGATGAGCTACAAAATGCATTTAAAGATTTGTATGATAAATTGAGAAAAATAGGTGCTAAGAACTTTATTTTAAAGAAGTTGATTCTTTCTTCCTTAAGTGAAATTGAAACATTGAAAAATAAAAACCTTGCTTTATCAAAACAAGTTTTTGTTTTGAAAGATGAAAACAAGGTTTTGACTGAAAAGGTTGAGGAGCTTACTAAAACTGTTTATAAGTTGACTCAAGGAAAGAACAACTTAGACAAACTTCTTAGTATGCAAAAATATATTTTTGACAAAGCCAGAATTGGGTATAAACCAAAGAAGAAACAACAATTCTTAAGCAATATTTTTGTCAAAGTATCTTCAAATCATAAAAATGCTACATGTTTTCACTGCTATAAATAAGGACACACTGTTACACATTGTCCACATAGAAATCTTTTAAATAATTATGTCAATAAGGTTTGGATTTTTAAAAGAACACATCTTCAAGGAACAACACCAAAGGACCCAAGAAAATTTGAGTACCAAAAATCAAAACTTGATTCTTCTTGTAGATGTGTCTCAAATCCTCATTGAAAAAGGGGGTGTGGTATCCCGATAGTGCTTTTTCAAGACACATGATAGGCGACCAATCGATGTTTGCATCTCTCAAACCAAAATATGGTAGATTTGTGACTTTTGGAGACAATAGCAAAGGAAAAATCATAGGAATTGGTGTACCGATAAAATTTCTTTCCCTTCCATTAAAAATATTTTTCTTGTTGATGGTTTGAAATATAACCTTCTTAGCATAAGCCAATTTTGTGATAAAGGCCACATGGTTGCCTTTGATCATTCTAAGTGTGTTATTAAAGATTCAACCAATAATAAAGTTATTTTTTAAGGTCATAGGCATGAAAATATTTATACATTTACTCTAAATGATCTTTTCAAAAATGACATCAAATGCTTAATTGCCTTGAATGATAATAGTTGGTTGTGGCATAAAAGATTTGGACATGCACACTTGAACTTGATTTCCAAACTTTTAAAAAATGAATTGGTGATTAGTTTACCCCAAATCAAATTTGAAAAAGAGAAAGTGTGTGATGCATGTTAACAAGCCAAATAAGTTAGAAGCTTTTTTCATTCCAAAAATAAAATTTCAACTTCTAGGCCATTATAGCTATTGCACATAGACTTATTTGGTCCAACAAGGACTTTAAGCCATGGAGGCAAGAGATATGCCTTTGTTAGTGTTGATGATTTCTGTAGATATACTTGGGTGCTTTTTCTAGCTCATAAGGATGAAATCTTTGCCTCTTTTGAAAAACTGTCTCGGAGAGTTCAAAATAAAAAAATATTTTCAAATTACAAGTATTCGAAGTGATCATGGTAGAGAATTTAAAAATAAAGATTTTGAAAAATTTTGTGATGAAAATAGAATTAACCACAACTTGTCTGCTTCTAGAACCCCTCAATAAAATGGAATTGTTGAGAGAAAGAATAGGACTTTGAAAAAAATGGCTAGAACTATGCTCTGTAAAAATAATCTACTATGATATTTTTGGGTTGAAACTGTCAAAACTGCTTGTTTTGTCATAAACAGAGTTATGATATGAGTTTCTCTTAAGAAAATCCCATATAAGCTATGGAATGGAAAAAAACTTAACATCAGTTATTTTTGTGCTTTTAGGTGCAAATGTTCTATTTTGAACAACAACAAAGAATTTTTGGGCAAGTTTGGTGTAAAATCTTATGAAAGTATTTTTTTAAGATATTCTATATCTAGTAAAGCGTATAGAGTTTTCAACAAAAGAACCCTAATTGTTGAAAAATCTATACATGCTGTTTTTGATAAAGCTAACATTGGTTCTTCAAAAGATTTTTGTGGAGATAACTTGATTGATATAAAAAAAGATATTGAAAATATCTTCATTAAAGAAAAAGAAGAATCAATTCAAGAGGAAACTTTAAATCCTCAACAAATTAAAGTCCAACAGGCTGCTGGATCTTCAAATATAGAAAATTTAGATTTGCCTAAGGAGTAGAGGTATGCTCATGGTTACCCAAAAGATCTTATCGTTTGTTATCCATCTCAATGTATCAAAACTCGATCATCTCTACATAATGTTTGTGGTAATTTAGCATTTCTTTCCCAGACTGAATCAAAATATTTTGAGAAAGCCGAAATCAATGAGATTTGGACCTTTGCTATGCAAGAAGAGCTTAAACAATTTGAAAAAAATAAAATTTAAATTTTAGTCCTAAGACCTAAGGAGCGCTCTATCATCGATACAAAATAGATTTTTAAAAACAAAATAAATAAGAATGGAGTAGTTCTTAGGAACAAAACTCGATTGGTTGTCGAAGGTTATAATTAAGAAGGCATCGATTTTGATGAAATTTTTACTCTTGTGTTTAGCCTTGAAACCATTAGGATGTTACTTACTTTTGCATGCTTTAAAAACTTCAAATTCTATCAAATGGATGTTAAAAGTGACTTTTTAAACGGTTTTATCTCGGATGGAGTTTTTATCAAACAATCTCCTAGTTTTAAAAATCTAAATTTTCCAAATCATATTTACAAACTTACCAAGTCTCTTTATGATTTAAAGCAAGCACCTAGAGTATGGTATGAAAGGCTAAGCAAATTCTTGATTGAAAATAAATTTTCAAGTGAAAAAATTGATACTAATCTTTTTATCAAGTCTTAAGAAATTGATACGCTAGTTATCCAAATTTATGTAGATGATATTATTTTTGGTTCATATAACGAATCTCTTTATAAAGAGTTTGCTAAGTGTATGCATGGAGAATTTGAGATGAGCATGATGGGTGAGCTCAACTATTTTCTTAGACTTCAAATGAAACAAACTCAAAAAAAAATCTACATCAATCAAGCTAAGTACACACGTGACATAATAAAGAGGTTTGACATGCTGAAACCAAAACCTATGACGCCCCGTCCTCTGGGCACGTCGGGATATACATAAATATAAATAAATGAATATTCTAGCCATTCATTTATATTTTTATACGTTAGTTATTACATCATAAAGGAGATCTAAATCGTTCAAAAGTACTTACCTATTACAGTTTCACCAAGAATTTTAAAAAATCACACTAAGCACGAGAGAACTGAATGTAAGAACAAAAGCAGAGGTCTCGACTCCTCAAAATGCATCAATAGAATCCACGCGCTCTTGCAACTCACCCTGTTCTTCAAACTATTCTTCTCCCTCTCAGATGACTTCCTCCAAGAACTCCTCCTCACATGTGGCACGAATGGCATGAGCCAAGGTCCAGAAAAAAAATACTATAACCTTCTAACTAATGTCACGGCACAAAATCACCACAACGCATACCATTTAACACCAAGTACAGTTTATAGTCAAGGAGACAAAAAAATTTATGACAGGATAAAAGATAAGTTAATAAACATGCGTATATAAGATGCCGTGTATGGAATGCAAATGCCCAATCCAACATGCACTCAGATTATAATAGGAATTCCACATCGGGAATCACCAGAGTAAACTTTCACGGGTAATTGATCACCAAAGCCATCATTGCGCCTCATTGTGAATAGTAAACGTGTTCCTTGGCTTAATACCTTAGCTATTTTACTCAATGGCAACAGCGTAGGGTTCGTACCACACTATAGGCCAATAAATTCAATAATCAATCAATCAGTCATATTAGACATATATTAAGCGGGTTGTCCCACCTTAAGGCACGTGATGCCTTAGCCGGTATCAACCAAAAGTCTAAGTATAATCAAAAAAATTCAAGAGACACTTCACATTACACAAAGTACCAAGATGAGGAATTTAGGACCGCCATAATTGGGCTCTTCTCCGAAGTTACCATCGCAGTGGGATTAGGTCCGCCGAATTAGGCTCTTCTCCGAAATTACCCTTCAAAACATCGTGGCAATGGGGTTTAGGTCCGCCATAATTGGCCTCTTCTCTGAAGTTACCACCGCAAGGGATTAGGTCCGCTGAATTAGGCTCATCTTCAAAATTACCTAATTTTCCCGTATCAACACCGCTTCCATAATATAATCATAATTCAAGGGGCGACAGAATTAAAGAGACATCAAAACCAAAGTGCTAGTGACGAACCCATGGTACCTAACAATATTTATGATAAATCATTTCAAACACCGGGAACACGTCCAGGGTGCATAAACCAATTTTATAACACCGGGGACACGCCCACGGTGCACAAGGGGAATTCATCCCAAAATATTTTCAAAAATGGCAGCCAGGGACGCTTTAGACTTAGAATCAAGAACGACAGTTTTAATACAGCCCATCCGACAACGATTTGCACAGATGGACTCCAATATGCCAGGATGCAAGTGACACTGTCAATGATGTATGGTATAGATCTCAAATACGACCATCTGTAGCATAGCATCAACTAGTATGGCAAGATTTATGGTAAAACGTGCAAAACATAAGATACAAGTATGTGAAGCACAAACTATAATTCTCAAGATATAATTCAATATGATCGCATAAGTTCTAAATCACCATACATTCACTTAGAAATACTAATTAACTAATTCAAATCAATCATCATATAAAAACTCGGGTTTCATAGTAAAGGGTACTCAAACATACACTTAGCAACTTTTTAAGGCAAAAAATCAAGTATTAAATTAAAAGGGCCGACAAGGTTTTGGGATATTTAGAATTGGAATCAAGTTATGATTTTTAAATACCATTTTGATAAAAATATTTCCTATAACTCTCATATTTAACACCAAGGCCAAAATCTAAGGCAAAAGGGTAAACAAAACATCATAAGTAAAAACAGTTTAGCACTTTTTTCAAGATTTTACCAAAAACATGCTTCTGTTGGTCTCAGTTTTGGGGTATTAGATTAAGTCCAAATGAGCCCATTTTTGATTATGTTCTATTTAAACATGTTCCCTATAAGTTTCATATTTAAAGTTAAGAGTAATTGTTTGGAACAAATTAGACTATTTGGAAATTTTAGAAAATAGGTTCTGTGAGCTGCCAAAACTCAGTAGAGCCGATTTTGGACAGAGGGTTTTAAATGGTTTTGGGGTATCATCCTTAGGCCATAAGGTCTGATTTCTAGACATAAAGTTGTTCAATATGTTAGCTACAATGTTCATATAGAACACTTTTGGAATACGTCACTAAAAATAGGGGTTCTGGACTAAATAAAAATATGTGACAGAAGTGTCCCTTGAGGGCTGAACTCAGTAGAGACTTTTGAAGGGGTATTTACGTATCAAAACTCAATAGTTTGTGCTCATTGCTTGTGGGTAGATATATATACATGTTATCTATAACTTTCATATTTTGACCAAAGTTTGAATCTCACTTTAAACAAGAGTTTCCAAGTCGGTAGTGTTGACTGGTGAGAAAATGACACATTTAGTTAAAATTGCAATATCTCGAGTTCTACTTATGAAAATGAGTTAAAACTAACATTGGATGAAAGATAACACAAATATCTAGATCTGTACATAAAGAACATGCTTAGATCAATGTTCTACATTGAGTCATGGCATTCAAAAGTTCATAGCAAAAACATCTATGTTCTCAAAAATCAAGTCTCTTAGGGTCTAAGTCTTCTACTTATGTCATGTCAAGTTTTTGTTCCATTTCTTTGCATGCTTGTGTTTTAGACATTAATATCAAGGCTCCAACACACTTAGAAGTCATCAAACTCAAATATAATAACATACAATAATATCTCATATAACCCATAAACATAACAACCCCAAATCTCTATCTACGATGCTTTTTCGGTTTGATTTCAGTTCTTGATTCTTAGAGTGTTTAAAGGGATGTGTTGGGGGTATTTTGAGGGATATTAGACATAAGATTTAGAGGTTTAACTTACTTGTTTGAGGGTTCAAGGAATGGTGGTATAAAAGAACTTAGCTTTAGAAAAACTCATCTCAAACTTGTGGAACACCTCAAGAACACTCAAACCTGGTCTCTCTCCTCTTTTGGATGAAAATAATGAAGGGGAAAAGTGGTGTTTGGCTTGATTTATATAGGGAAAGACTAGGGAACCAAAAATTGAATTTTAAGTAATTTCTTCTTCCAAATCACATGGGTTGATTTGACATGGTGATAGTTTTGAGGGAGATACACCAGATTTGGGTTGAGGGATTACAGCTAGGGTCAATTTGGGAGGACAAAAACCTGACCCTACATCAATCAAGGGATTTTGCATTGGTTTCGTGCCCTTTTGTACAAGAAAATACTTTAAAAGTTAATTTGATGTATCTTTTTGGTATTTTTTCCTACCGAGACCTATTATTTTAGTATGCTTATGATAAATATAGTATTCTCATGTATTATCATTATTTTCATAGTAATTGATTAAATAGATGTAGTCGTTTAAGTCAAATTAAGCTATTTTGAAAATATATGACTTTTTGACTTATTTTGTTGTGTATGAACTTCAATAATGATTTATTTATATTTTTTAACTTATAACACTATTTTATTATCTATATTACTTGCTCAACAAGTATTGGATCATCATAAGACTTAATTTAATACATTTCTCATCATTTTAAGCTAAAAAAAAGCAAAAAGTTACTTTTTGGCACTCTTCCCAAGGTGGTCGCCACTAAGGGGTAATTTTGTCATTTTTTATGTTATTTTATTTTTTGCGACTTAATTGTACTTAAATCCTTGATTTAGGATATCTATGTGTCAAAATTTGAGTTTTAAAGACTTTTTACTGTACTATGGGTAAAATGGTCATTTTACCCTATTTATGAGGATTATTTTTTATTTTTAACTCATTATTTTTTGATATTTACTTCATTTAGAATGTTGGGAGACTCTCCGGGTGTTAAGATTTTGTTGCTTGAGTTTTGGACTTTTTTAGAGTTTTTAGACCGAACTTAGGGTTTTCGATTCGAGTTAGGGTCCTATCAGGGTTGTTACAAAACCTATGAAAACTTTGATGTGTCTTACAACAAAGGTTGATAAGGACGAAGATGGTATAGCAGTAGATGAAAAGCGATATAAAAGTATGATTTGATTTCTATTATATTTAACTGCTAGCCATCCGGATATCATGTTTAGTGTTTGTATATGTGCTAGATTTTAATTAAATCCTAAATAATCACATGTGACCGCTGTTAAGCGCATATTTAGATACCTCTTAGGTACACAAAACTTATAATTATTCTATCCTCGAGG
>JAOTRH010039865.1:0-20280 GCA_034768845.1 Heliamphora exappendiculata
AAAAGTCAAATTCACAATGAAATAGATAATGATACAAATAGTAATATCATCAAATGATATATTGGCGTAAATAATGACCATTACATAAAAAAGTCAAAATCACAATTAAATAGATAATGATACAAATAGAAATATCCTCAAATATAGTAGGAATATATTAACGTAAATAATGGTCATTTAAAAATTAAAATCACATAAAAAAATAATATATATATATATATATATATATTATTTTAATAATATTTAAAAATAAAACTTATTAAATTATTCAATTAGTGATGGGGTCATATCCCAAAATAAATTGCTAAGATGGGACTAAAAATTAATTATCTCTAAATTAAATAACTTAAATTATCAAAATAAATTCATTTTAAATTTAAAATAGTCCCAATTCACTAAAATAGGCCCAGCTGCATTGATCAACTCCATTACTGGACTATAGAGTTTAAACCTTGTAAAAAAATGTGAAAACCTATTTAGTTCAGTTCACCAAGACATGGCACGATGCTATTCGTCCATTGACCAACACCGGACGGAGATGAACCGGACATAAGCCCACCCCACCACATTTCCCGCCAAGTTGTAGGACCAAACAACGACTTTTACATCTCCACCAATTCAAAGCCCCCAAAACGAGAAATTATTCTATAATAACTCAAACTCACCTTCCACGAAATAAACAACCTGATGCATATTTACACACACACAGAAAGGGAAATCAGAGAGAGACAACCAGAGATCCAATCTCCGCCATTTTTACACAGAGAAACAACAGAGAGGTGGAATCTAAGCACCCAAAGAAAGTAGAGAGAGAAACAGAGATCTAAACCCAACTAAGAGAGAGAGAGAGAGAGAGAGAGAGATGGAATCTGAGAACACCCAAAAGGAACCCATTGAGAAATCAACCGAAATCTCAAAATCAACGGAAATTCCAAAATCAAAGACCACGTCGGTCCTTCCCTACCAAACGCCGAGACTCAGAGACCACTACGTAATGGGGAAGAAGCTTGGCCAAGGCCAGTTCGGCACAACCTACCTCTGCACCGAGAAATCCACCGGCGCCAAATTCGCCTGCAAATCGATCCCCAAGCGGAAGCTCATGTGCCGCGAGGACTACGACGACGTGTGGCGGGAGATTCAGATAATGCACCATTTGTCGGAGCACCCAAACGTGGTGAGAATTAAAGGGACGTACGAGGACAACGTGTTCGTCCACATCGTGATGGAGCTGTGCGCCGGCGGCGAATTATTCGATCGGATTGTGCAGAAGGGTCATTACAGCGAGCGAAGAGCGGCGGTGTTGATAAAGACGATCGTTGGGGTTGTGGAAGCTTGCCACTCACTTGGGGTGATCCATAGAGATCTCAAGCCTGAAAATTTCTTGTTTGATAGCCCCGATGAGGATGCCAAGCTCAAGGCCACCGATTTCGGGTTGTCCATTTTTTACAAGCCTGGTTCGTTCGCCCTTCTGACTCGTTTGATCTTGTTTCGTTTGCTCAAATACATTGTAATTCATTTTCTGATTGTCAGGCCGGCTGTTGGTTTTTACGAGCCCTAGGCAGATTTCTAATTTCAGACTTTATAAATTTTTGTGGAGGAAAATTAGAAAAAATAAAATAAAATCAACTTCAAGAAAAAAATATTGCCCGAATTTAATAAGATTTGGGTTGTTAAGAAGTTTTCTTTTTCCTTTTTGTTTTCGGGGGGTGGGGGGATTTCTCTAGCTTTTTAACTTTTTCCTTTCGAGTGAAAGGCGCAAAAATAGATTGAAAGCCTTTGATAATCTTAGCGTGTAAGCTAATTTTGTTTAGAATTGTTATTTGACCATAAGAAAAGAACGTTTTGACTTTTTTTATAACCAAATAGATTTTTAAAATAACTTCATCAAATATCACTTAAAAATTATTCTTTTCGCATGTTATTGAACAACATTCTACTAACAATTAATGAATTTGGGGAACAACAATTTAGTATTTGTAACTAATTTAGCATTTTAACTGTCTTTTTTGTTTTTTTTTGTTTTTTGTTTCTTTATGTTTTATGCTAATTTTTGTATGGAAGATACATATCAATATGCGTGGATGATACCTTTCATTCCACTTCCAATTCCCGTGTTAATAGGAATCTCCTTTTTTCTTTTCTATAGCAATTTTTTTGAGCTACTCACTAATAGAAATAGTTTTATTTTGAGTTTGGTATAAAGGAATAAACCTACATAGACTTTGATAATGTTAAAATTAAAATAATTAGAGGCTATTTATTTGATTGAGGCTTAGTTAAAGAATTTTATTTTTTTAATTAAATTGAAAGGCTTTAACATGGAGGGATCCTATTTTCTAGACCAAATTTGGGGCCTAGGTGGCCCCCTTACTGGCCAATGGCCAGGGCCAGCCCTGCTGATTGTTCCCTCTGAATCTTGGCCCGACATCTTTTGTGTAGATGAAGTTGCTGGTTTTGATTTAGAGGTTTGTATTTTCTTGTGTTCTTGTTTAATTTGAAGTTTAATGGTTGTGGATTGTTGTTTCATTTCTTGTGTGGCAATGGGTCGTTTCCGTTAAGGGTCTTTTCTTTCATTTGGTTAAATTCATTGTTGTCCATCAAATTTGTGGTTTATTATTTATATTATCTGACTTCTTGTGTTATTGATTAAGTAGATTATGTTTTTGAGATTCTTTGCCTTCTTACTAGGTTTTTTTTCTCATATTTTAATATCTGCTTTGAACTATGAGGTAAATACAAACCAGACTTGTTGATAAGTTGTCATTTGGTACTTAGATTTTACTTGTTCTCACTTCTTAGAATCCTTTGATGTTGTTCATACGGACATACGAACATCTGGGGTCCTTTTCGCATTCTAAGTACTAATGAACATTCTTATTTTGTTATTTTTGATGATAACTACTTTTGTATGACTTGGCTCTTTTATTGAAACACCAATCTGAATTACCTTATGTTCTCTCTACATTCTATAATGAAATTTTAGCTCAATTTGGAAAGCGCATCAAAGTTATTCAATCTGATAATGCGTTAGAATATATGCAGTCTGTTGTTGTTTCCTTTTGTGTTAATTGTGGTATTATTCATCATATGACTTGTACTCACACGTCTCAACAAAATGGCGTTGCTGAATGAAAGCACCGTCATGTGTTAGATATTGCTCATACCTTATTGTTTCATTTACTAGTCCCAAAACACTTTTGGAGTGACGCGGTTCTTACTGCTTGCTATCTAATTAATTGCATGCCTTCTGTTGTTCTCGATTGCCGTCTCCTTTTTCTTTGTTATATCCTAACTCTCCACCTTTCTCCCTCACTCCTCGTATTTTATGTTGTAATGCCTTTGTGCATGTTCTTGTTCCAGGTAATGATAAGTTATCCCCTCGGGCTCGTAAGTGTATCTTTCTTGGATACTCTCGTATTCAAAAAGGATATCGGTGCTATCATCCAGAGTCTTGATGATACTTTATGAATGCTAATGTAACCTTCTTCAAGTTCACTCCTTTCTTTAGTTCCTCAGGTCACCAACTTTCTTTTGATCTCATATGTTGTCGTGTGGAGGAGTCGTTCTCTTCTCCTACTCTTCCTCTACCTCTCTCTATGTCACCCTCTTCCCTCTCTAACCCACCTTTGCAGGTTTATCAGCGATATCGAGATAGGCCCATCGTTCTGTTTGGCCTGGATCCTTCATTTTCTTCGGTAAATGTTCCTATCTCCCCTGCTCCTTCTAGCTCTGATGACTTATCGATTGCTTTACGTCGAAGTAAATGTACATATAATCATGCACTTAACATCCTATTGCTAACTTTGTGTCTTATGATTGTTTGTCATCTTGTCTTCATTCTTTTACTTATATCTTGTCTTCCATTTCTATTCTTACTTCCTATAAGCAGGTTATCCCTTTTGGATGGAAACTTCATATGAATGAAGAAATGAGTACCTTTTATAAAAATCAAACTCGGGTCTCTCCCACTTGAGAAGCAAGGGGTGGGCTGTCGTTGGGTCTATACGGTAAAGCACCTTCTGGATGGTTCTGTTGCGCGTTTGGTTGTTAAGGGATATACTCAAACTTACAGCGTTGATTACTTGGAGATTTTTTCTCCAGTGGCTTCTTAACTTTGTCCAGATTCTTCTATCTATTGTTGTTAGGCGTTTTTGGCCATTATATCAACTTGACGTAAGAATGTCTTTCTTTACGGTGATCTTCAGGAGGAGGTATATATGGATTAGTCCCATGGCTATGTTATGCCTAGTAGTGAGCATCTTGTTTGTCGGTTGCATAAGGCACTATATGGTCTGAAGCAATCTCATCGTGCCTTGTTTGATTGCTTCAGCTCTATTGTCATTGGTTACGGTTATCGGCGTTTCTCTGATCATTCGGTCTTTGTTTATTATTCTTCTGTTGATACTATTGTGTTAATTATTTATGTTGATGATAATATTATTTCTGGTGATGATTCTACTGGTATAGTTGCTTTAGAACGACATTTGGCTTATCATTTTCATACCAAGGACTTGGGCATTCTCCGTTATTTTCTTGGGATTGAAGTTGCCCGTTCTTCTTGGGGGAATCTCTTTATCGCAACGAAAGTATACTCTTGATCTTCTCTCTGAGACTGGGTTGCTTGGTGCTTAGTCGGTTGATGTATCTATGGATTCTACTGTTAAGCTCGATGCTGAACAGGAAGAACCATTTGTAGATGTTGGTTGTTATCGGCGGCTTGTTGGGAAGTTAATTTATGCTATGGTTACGCGTCCGGATATTACATATGCTGTTAGTGGTGTTAGCCAATTTATGCATGCTCCTCGTCAGCCACACTTTGATGCTGTTTATCATATCTTTCACTACTTGAAACGTGCCCTAGGTTGTAGATTGTTATATCGTCCATCTAATCATTTGTCTGTGATTGGCTTTAGTGATGTTGATTGGGTTGGAAGTCGCTTTGATAGGCAATCCACCTCTGGCTATGTACTTTTGTTAGTGGTAATCTTGTCCTTAGCGTAGTAAGAAACAAAATGTTGTTGCCTATTCCAATGCTGAAGGCTGAGTATTGTGTTATGACTCATACTGCTTCTGAAATGTTGTGGGTTTGTTCTCATCTTCAGAACTTCGATATCACGTCTCTCATCCTATGGAGATTGTTAGAATAATTATTTTATTATTTTTACCTTTGCAGTTTATGTCTCAAGAGTTTTCTTGTAATTTACATTTTTTATTATTTATTATAAATACTTAGAGGTGAGAGGATAGAGGTAGAAATCCAAAACCTAATTTTTCTCTTATTCTTTTTTCTCTTTATTCTTCTCTTTAAACCCTAAATTCTACACTTTGAACTTCAAGTTGGTATCAGAGCAAACAATTGCACTTTCATAGTTCATCCAATTATTCAGAGGAGTTGAGAGTCACAAAGTTGCTGAGATCAGTGTTATTCGGTGATGATGTCATGCTGATATCAGCTTCAGAACCTTAGTTTTCATGTCCGATCTGTTTATCGCGAGTCTAGCTTCCTCCATTCCACTAGATTTGTGTTGCCAACCCTAATCTTTATAGATTTAAAGCCGATTTAAAGTTTGGTTGAAGTTTGTGCATCAATTGAAGTTATTGAGGCTCAACCTCGGTCGCGCGATCATCACTTTCGTCAGGCGACTCTCATGGTGCCTGGGGTTTGCTATAAAAGGGTTGATGATGATTCTGGTTTGCTCCAAAGGGGTCGACGACGGCTTTGGTTTATCGAAAGGGGTCGACGACGGCTAGGGTTTGTTCCAAAGGGGTCGATGAGGACTCTAGTTTGTTCGAGAGGGGTTGATGACGGCTTCGGGTTTCTCCCAAAAAGGTGGCACTGGCTAGGGTTTGCTTCAATAGGGTTGGTGCTAGCTAGGGTTTGGTTCGACGATAGTGGCGGCTAAGGTTTGACACATCTTCATCTTGTTCGGCAAAGGAGGCTTCGTTATTGGCTCATTATTAGTTCATCTTCGTCTTGTTAGGGTTCATTATTGGTTTATTATTGGCTCGGTTCATTACTGTTGTTCTGGTTCATTATTGGTTCATTCTTGGTTCATTGTTCTGCTCAGTTCATTAAGCTTTTTTTGGAACATAGCTGAAAGCAAAGTCTCTTTAATTTGGGATGATGATAAGTTCAAATCTATTACATCCACAAAATTAAATCGGTTGGATTACTTAGCTTGGGCTCACGCGATGAATTTCTTTTTTGTGCGGGAAGCACAAATTAAAGTATGTGACTGATGCCCCTTTGCCTAAAATAGATTCCAAATATGAAGATTGGATGTGTGAAGATTTGACTGTTATGGGCTGGCTAGTTGTGGCATATAATATAGAGCCTACTATTGCCGCGACCGTTGAATTTTGTAACATCTCTAACAAGATCTGGGATTCTGCTACTGACTTATTTTCACAGCAAAGTAATGTTTCTTGTGTCTTTGAGATCTATAAAAAAACATCTTCACCACGAAGCAGTTTGAAAAGCTTATGTTAGAAGTTTACAGTATGCTTAAGAATCTTTGGGACCAGCTGTTGCAGTTACGGCCTCTTGTTACTGATCTTACACAACAACAGCATCACTGGGAGGACTTTATGATTGCTTCCTCGCTATCCGGTTTAGACCTTGAGTTACGTGGGTTCAAAGATCAGATTCTTGCGAGTGAGATCTTACGTACCGTCGCAAATGCCTATTCTTGACTTTTGCACTCTTCATTGGGATGTGCATCTACGATCTCTCGCTTTACTTCTTCTTCTTTAGAGTTCTCGGCTTTAGTTTCCACTGGTGGTCGTAGTAGCTCTCGTGGTGGACGTGGTGGAGCTCGTAGTGGTGGTCGAATAGGTGGCCGCGGTGTGATTATTGTGGGGGTACTAATCATACAGAACCGCATTATTGGCAAAAATATGGCAAGCCAGGTTCTACTCATCAGGTTATCGACGGTACTTCTCAGCTCTAGTCTCTCGCACCTTCATCTTCTTCTAGATCAGCCTCCTATTGTTCTGATTTCCATGGTTCACTCACTGCTCAACTTAGCAATCTCGTTTAGGCCTTGCGTACCGCTTATCCTTCTTCCACTTCTAGTGCTACTTTAACTGATTTAGGTATTATTACTTGCATTGCGCTTTCGCCCCCTTCATGGATTATAGATTTTGGAGCTAGTTCTCATATGTCTGGTACTTCCTCCTTGTTTTCTAATTTCACTCCTATTCACTATAATATTATTTTAGCTGATGGTTCTTCTCGCCCTATCTGTGGCAAAGGTTTTCTTCATCCTCTTCCATCCCTGGCTTTACCTTCTAGTCTCTATGTTCTCAATTTTTCCTTCATAATTCTTCATTCTAAGAATGCTTTGGAATTTATCCAATTTACTCTTGACTCCTTTTGTGTGGGTCGTGGTATTATTCTTCAAACTATTTGTGCCCGTACCTCTTAGCAGAATGGTGTCGCTGAGCGTAAACATCGACGCTCGTTATATGTTGCACGTGTTTTGTTATGCCAAATGTAGGTGCCCAAATATTTTTGGGGTGATACTATTCACACTACATATCATCTTATTAATCGTATACCCTCTGTGGTGTTAAACAATCAGTCACCATTTTCCTTATTATACCCTGGTTCTCCACCTTTTCTCTCTCATTGCTCGGGTATTTTGTTGCGTTGCCTTTGTTCATGTTCTTGATCCCGGACTTGATAAGTTATCTCATCGAGCTCGCAAATGTGTTTTTCTTGGGTACTCTCGCACTCAAAAAGCATATCTTTGCTATCATCCCATGTCTCGCGGATATTTTGTTAGTACTGATGTTACTTTCTTTGAGTTGACTTCCTTCATTACTTTTGCCGGTCACGACTTGACTTTAGACATTCTCTGTTGTCGTGAGGGGGAGTTATCTGCTCCTAAGCTTCCTTTGCCAATTCCCCTCTTTGTCTTGGTACAATCTTCTCCTCTACAGGTATATCAACAATCTCAGAATCAGCTGATTGTCTCTTATGGCCCGGCGACATCATCTTCCCCGTCTACGGTCCTTCCTCTGGCTGATGACCTGGCTATTGCTTTGTTGAGAGGTAAATGTACTTGTACTCAACACTCTCTTGCTCAGTATGTTTCCTATGTTCGTGTTTTTTCTTGTCTTCATTCTTTTGCTTGTGCCATGTCTATTGTTTCTATTCCTTCTTCTTATAAGAAGGTTATGTCATTACCTGGATAGAAGTACAATATGGATGAGGAGATCTTTATCAAAATCAGATTTGGGAGCTTACTTCTCTCCCTCCCGGCAAGCAAATAGTTGGTTGTCGTTGGGTGTACAGTGTCAAATATTTACCAAATGGTTCCGTTGAGCGGCTTAAGGCTCGGTTAATGGCTAAGGGGTACACTCAAGATTTATGGTGTTGATTATTTGGATACTTTTTACCTCGTACCTCGTCTCAATTCTGTTCGTATTTTTCTATCTGTGGCAATTAGTCGTTCTTGGTCGTTGTTTCAACTTGATATAAAAATTCCTTTCTTTATGGTGATTTTCAAGAAGAGGTAAATATGGATCAACCCCCTGATTTTATTATCTCTAGTAGTGAGGATATGGTTTGTCATTTGCGTAAGGCTCTCTATGGTCTAAAGTAGTCTCTTCGTGCTTGGTTTGATCGCTTTAGTTTTGTTGTACTTGTGTATGGTTTTCAACGCTCCTCTGCAGATCATTCTGTCTTCTTCCGCCACTCCCCTAGTGACTCTGTTATACTGATCGTCTACGTTGATGATATTATTTCTAGTGATAACTCTGCTGGTGTTGTTGCCTTAAAACATCATTTAGGTCAAATATTTCATACTAAGGATTTTGGTACCTTTTGCTACTTTTTTGGCATTGAGATTGCTTGCTCTTATCAAGGCATTTTTCTCTCTTAGCGAAAGTATGTTTTTGATCTTTTATTTGAGATTGGCCTTTTTGGTGCTCGACCGGTTGATACTCCTATGGATCCAATGGTTAAACTTGATATTGATTATGGCAATCTCTTTTATGATGTTGGTCGTTATCGCTGTCTTGTTGGAAAATTAATTTAGCTCACAGTTACACATTCTAATGTTACCTATGTCGTTGGTGTGGTTAGTCAATTTATGCATACTCCTCACCAACCTCACTTTGAGGCTGTTTATCTGATTGTGTGATCCTTGAAAAGTGGGCCAGGTTGCGACCTGCTCTATAATCTTTCTCGATCCTTATTTGTGGTTGGCTTTAGTGATGCAGATTGGGTTGGCAATTGCTCTGATTGACGGTCTACTTTTGGCTATTGCACTTTTGTTAGAGGAAACCTTGTTACTTTGCGTAATAAAAAATAGGTTGTTGCTGCTCGTTCTAGTGCTGGAGCCGAGTATCGTGTTATGGCACATACTGCTTCCGAACTACTATGGGTTCGCTCTCTTCTTGTGGACTTTGGCATTCCTATTTTTTCACCGATGTCGATGTATTGCGATAATAAAGTTGCTATTTTCATTATTAATAACTCAGTCTTTCATGAGCGAACTAAGCATATTGATGCTGATTGTTACTTCATTCGTGATTTGTTGTTACGGAAGTACATTATCATTGTGTATGTTCGCTCAGAAGATTAATTAGGCGATATTTTCATAAAGCCGTTACCTCGTTCCTCTTTTCAACATTTTATTATTTTTACCTTTGTAGTTTATGTCTCAAGAGTTTTCTTGTAATTTATACTTTTTATTATTTAATATAAATACTTGGAGGTGAAGGGGACTGAGGTAGGAAACTGAAAACCTATTTCTTTCTCTCTTTCTTCTTCTCTTTGAACCCTAAATTCTAAACTTTGAACGTCAACTGAGATGTTTTGTGATAATCAAGTAACCACATTTATTGTTAATAATTCTGTGTTTTATGAGCGTACTAAGCATATTGAGGTTAATTGACACTTTATTCGAGACTTAATGATGATGAAGCAAATTATCACTCTCTATATTCACTCAGAGAATCAATTGGCCGATATTCTCACTAAACCGTTAGCTGGTTCTTCATTTCAGATACTTCTCTCCAAGGTAGGCATGTTTGATCTCTATGTTCGAGCTTGAAAGGGAGTACTTCACTGGGTAGTTTTGTTTCTTATATAAATACTGATGTGGTGTAAAAGTTATAATTAAGTTTTATTATTTTCTCGTAATAATACTTTTTTAACTTTTTCTATTCTTTTGTCTCTTCTCCTTTAATCCTAAATTACTACTTAACAATTCAACTCGGACTATACATTATCTCTACGTTTACTCTCCTACTAAGGGCACATGCATAGGCCTCTCTTAATGGGGAACACGGCGCAAGACATAAACTCGAATATGATCATATTTCATATTAAGGCTAGTGCAAAAGTCATAAACATGATCTTTCTCCACCATCTGCTGAAAGCAGTATCTTGAGTATCAAGAGTCTGCAAACTCTCACGATAATCGAGTTCCTGCCACAAATCACTCAGCTTGGCATAATACTCAGCAAAGGACTGTTTAAACTGATCAAACCCATGAAGTTTCTTCTTCAACTCATAAGCTTGCACATCATTTGCACATCATTACCCTTCTGAGGAAATAAGTTTGTGCACATCATTACCCTTCTGAGATTAAGTTTGTGCATTTACAGACCAAATCTTAGATGTAGTGTCAAGTAACAATGAGGTCCAACTAATAGTGGCTACATTAAGTTAATCAATCAACTCATGACTAAGGCATTATGTGATTTCCATGACTGGTGCTTGGGCCCATCTGTGAGTGGTTCTTTAATAGTACGTGTAATGTATCCTGACATTTCAGGAGTAGTAATGGCCAGGGTAAAAGAGCTGTGACCAAAGTAAACTATCCAACTTAATCGGACAAATGTAAAGAGGATAGTTATCTCCAAGAATCCCAACACAACTCAACTAGTTGGTTTTCACAGGTTGTAAAAGTTTTAGTACCTTCCTATCAAAAATACTGAAAATAGACCAACTTTAACTGAAAAAAGGCTCAAATCGCAGCAAAACCAACCAGATTCTTCTCAAAACTAATAAAGCAATTACCTAACACTCGAGCAGTAGGAGGAGCAGAAAACATCTCCAATGCCTCAGAAATACATGAGATTGTAGACACCTCAAAAAAAGCACCGTAGGAAAAAGAACGAAGAATAAAAGAATTCTAAAATTTTAGCTTACCTACAATGAAAAAGAGCTATCTATTTATAATAATGGAGAGGCTTTACGAAAGGAATGAGAATCAATAAAATAGGAAAGAAATAAAAATAAAGATACCACAATAAAAATACGAAATCCTAATATCTTATAATATACTATTTTCAATACTTCCCCTCAAGTTGGGATAAACATATCAATCAAACTCAACTTGACAATTGAAGACTTGAACAGAGATGGTCCCACGGGCTTAGTGAATATGTCTGCAGTCTGATCAGATGAAGAGACAAAGGAGGGGGTCAAAATGCCTACTCGAACTTTCTTTCGAATAAAATGAATGTCCACTTCTATATGTTTAGTCCGTTCATGAAGGATTGAATCTGAAGCAAATATAATGGTAGACTTGTTGTCGCAAAATAATAAAGAAGATTCTTTTTTCTCAGAGCTCAGCTCAGCAAGAATAGACCGAAGCCAAAGTATTTCACAAGTGCCTTGTGCCATTGCTTAATCTCTGTCTCAGCTGAAGATCGTGAGACAACTACCCGCTTTTTACTTTTCCATGATATAAGATGATAACCATAGAAAGTACATAAACCAGATGTAGAACGTCGGTCAGTTTTAGATCCAACATAATCCGCATCAGTAAAACATGAAAGCCCAGATTTGGTACTGGTAGAGAAGAATAAACTAAGTCTGGGACAGGTCTTGAGGTACCTTAAGATATGAAGGACTGCATCCAAATGAGCCTTACGATGGGCATGCATAAACTGACTGACTACGCTAACTCCGAAAGTTAGGTTTGGTCTAGTATTAGTCAGGTAAATCAGTCGGCCAACCAGACGTTGATACATAGTGTTAATATATATTGCATATTAATAATGTTATCCTATGGGTTTGCCCAGTATCTATTGTAGTCCTTCATATCTTAATAAATATGTGCGTATGCCTCACAATGAGGACACATACTTTCAGTATTTCTTCTCTCATATTTTAACTTGGTATCAGAGCCATAGAACCTTAGCCCGCCAGTACCGAACCCTAACCTTAGCCGTTAGCCGTCAGCTACCAGCCCTAAAACTCTAGCCGCTAGCCCCCCAGCCTCCGACAGCCTTAAACCTCCTCGTCACCAGTACCAAACCTAGTCACCGACCACCGCCAACCCTTCCAGGCCTCTTGCCGACGACTGTCGGGCTTTTGCCGGCCACCACCGACCTCTGTCGGGCCTTCGTCGACCACCGCTAGCCTCTGCAACCACCCATAGTCGCCGGAACAAGCCTCAAACCTTATTGTTGACCACCGCCAGCCTTCGCAACCTCTCTTCGGTCACTCGCCGACCACCGTCGGACCTCCGACAGTCCCTTCGCAGAGGGTTTTCTCTCTTTCCCTCACTGCATCATTAAGCCTGTACAATGGGCTGCTGTTTTATGATGTTTGATGGTTTGATGATGCAGTGACGGCTCAGTGCATTTCTGTCATTCCTCCATGTGGTTGTGACTTGTGCTTCGTAGTATTTTTGGTCTCTTTGTTAGTGAACAGGGATGTTAGAGGATTCGGTGACTCGCGAATCCCAGGTTACAGTTGGATGACAGCATACCACAAAGGTTTTCTCATCATCCACACGGTTGGTTGATTGGCGACTCGATGGTGCCAATGGGTTGGAAGAAGAGCATCCTTAAGTCTCTTCAGGGCATAGATCTTGATTCTCATCCGTTTGATGATCCTCTATCAGAAACATCAGCGACCTTTTGGACTTGGACCCGGGATGATGCCCGAATATTTAGTCAGTTGTTGAATTCAATGGATCCGTCTGTCCAGGCTTTGATAGTGAACACTGACACTGTGCGAGAGATCTGGTCCTCGTTAGAGTTGATATATTCATCCACTCATGATCTTTCCTGCCTCTACGATGTTATAAAAGGTTTCTTTCAGTCCCAACAATCCGGGAAGCCCTTTTAGGATCATTTTATGCAATTCAAAATTTTGGCTGACGAGTTTGATCGCCTCCTACCATTCACGAATCAGCTGTCTCAATTTCAGGAGCAGAGGCAGCAGCTCTTGGTGGTATGTTTCCTGGCTAGTCTGGACTCCGAGTTTGACTCAGCACGCTTTCAGATATTGGTTGGGGCGAACATTCTCACTCTCTTCGAGACATTCCGTCGTGTGAGCTGGGTGACTCGTTGGGATGAGTCTCGTGGTCCATTTCCTATGGAGAATTCTAATCAGTCTCCTTTGGTGGGGTTTCATGGTGGCCGCAACAGTCGAGACCGCAGTCGTGGTAGTGGAAAGTTTGGTTGTGGAGGAGGTTGTGATGGCGGTCGTGAGACCCGTACGTGCTTCTATTGTGGGATTCAGGGGCACATTCGGAGTGAGTGTTATAAGTTTCATGGGAAGTCCCCACTGGTGGCAAATGCCACAGCTGATCCCAACCAGCAGGACCATGGCCAGACGAGCCCTCAAGGGACACCCAACTCGTCCAGACGGGTTGTTGAGATGACTGTAGCAGAGTATGACCAGTGTATGTATGGTCAGTTTGGATAAAGTACGAGTTTCTCTAAGGTACCAGCGGCTACCTTTGCAGGTAATCCTACTGCATGTGTGGCCACTCCACACACCTAGGTCATTGATACTGGTGCTTCCGCTCACATAGCTGGATCATCAGGTATTTAATCAGATTATAAGCTGACTCCTAGTCATGCTGGTATTTTGGTTGCCAATGGATCCTCCTTAGCTGTTGAGGGTTGTGGTGTTGCGATACCAAATCCTACTATTCCTTTACACAATGTCTTGCATACTCTTGATAATCCTTTTAATCTGTTATCTATTAATCAGATTACTGCTGATTTTGGCTGCTCAGTGACGTTCTTCCCCGATTACTATATTTTTCAGGATCTTACGACGAAGAGGACTATCAATAGAGGACGAGTCGAGGGGGTTGTACCCGCTGGATGCTGCTCCTACTCAGGTATACTCTGCCCTGTCTCCTTCCGCTCTTGATATCCATTGTCGTCTTGGGCATCCTAGTTTGTCGAGTCTTAAAATTATTTATCCTAGTTTACATTATGTGTTTGCTATTGAGTGTGAGTCGTGTCGTTTTGCCAAGCACCTATGTGTGCATTTTCCGTCTCGAGTCAATAAAAGAGCTTCTGCTCTATTTCAGTTAGTTCATTCTGATGTCTGTGTTAGCTCCTACTTCGCCTATGCACTACCTGCCCCTTAAAATCTTTGGTTGTGCATGTTATGTGCGTGACACCTGACCACAGGTGACTATACTTGATGCTCGTGCCCTAAAATGTGTTTTTCTTGACTACCCCCAACACCAAAAGGGGTATCGATGTTACTGTCCCGCGTTGCGTCGTTTTGTTGTGTCTCGAGACGTTACCTTCCTTGAGTTTACTCGTTCTATTCTGCTTCTCCTCCTGTTTCTTCTCCTGGTCGTGAGTCTCCTCCATCTCCTATGTCAGATGATCTTATCTATCAGGTTTCCATTGATGCTCCTGCAGCCTCTCCTTCACTGCTTCCAGCACCGCCTCCTACAGCACAACCCTCAAGTGATCCGCCTCTTGCTGCACCAGTTCTCTCGTCGGTTGATCCACTGGTACGCGAGCCCTTTATGGCTACTCGTCACCCTTACTGCACCTGTCGGGATCATCCCCGTTATGTTGAGTCCTATAAGGGCTTGTTCGCATCTTTACGTGCCTTTATTTCTACAGTTGATACTACTAATGTCCTTAGTAGTGTTTCAAAGGTTCTATCTCATCCCGGTTGGTGTAGTGCTATGTTGGAAGAAATGGCTGCCCTTGATAATAATGTCACTTGGGACCTTGTTCTTCTTCCATCCGGGAAGCAAGCGGTAGGCTACAAATAGGTCTATACAGTGAAGATGAATCTTAATGGTTCTTTGGCTCTCTTGAAGGCTCGCCTTGTTGCTAAAAGTTATGCCAAAACCTATGGCGTTGACTATTTTGAGACTTTCTCTCCGGTCTCCAAGATGACTTCTATCTGCCTTTTCCTTTCTCTTGCCGCGGCTCAGAACTGGCCGCTTCATCAGTTGGATGTCAAGAATGCTTTTTTCCATGATGATCTCTAAGAGGAAGTGTATATGGAGCAACCCCTCAGTTTTATAGCATAGGGGGGGTCTGATATGGTGTGCCGCCTTCGTCGTTCCTTATATGGCTTGAAACAATCTCACTGGGCCTTGTTTGAGCGGTTTAGCACGGTGGTGCAACAGTTTGGTCTACGACAGTCAAGAAATGATCATACAGTGTTCTTTCGCCGGGCTGCTTCAGGATGTATTCTTCTTGTTGTATATGTTGATGATATTGTCGTCATTGGCGATGACAGCATTGGGATTAGTGATCTGAAAGCCTTTCTGCAGACATAGTTCCAAACTAAAGATCTTGGGCATCTGCGGTATTTTTTGGGGATTAAGGTGGCCAGAGGAAAACGTGGGATCTTTGTTTCTCAAAGGAAATATGTGGTTGACATTTTGCAGGATGCAAGCCTTCTAAATGCAAGGAAGCCTTCTAAATGCAAGGAGTGTGGAGTTCTCGATGGATCCGAGTGTGAAGCTTCTTCTAGGTGACCGTGATGTGTTTCCTCACCCTGACAGGTATCGTCAAATAGTGGGTAAACTCAATTATTTGACGACCATGATCAGACCAGATATTGCCTATCTGCTAGCGTAGTGAGTTAGTTCATGTTTGATCCTCGAGTCCCACATTGGAATGCAGTGGTTTGTATTCTATGGTACCTCCATTCCAATCCTGGGAATGGCCTACAATTCTGTGACCGGGGTCACTTCCGTATCGAGGGTTATTTTGATGCGAACTGGGCAGGTTGCCCTATTGATAGGAGGTCCATACCAGGGTTCTCTGTTTTCGTTGTTGGGAACCTAATATTGTGGAAAAGTAAGAAGCAAGATGTGGTGTCGAGGTCCAGTACTGAGGCGGAGTACAGATCTATGGCGTTGCTAACGTCTGAAATTATGTGGGTTCGACAGATTCTCATCGAGTTAGACAAACAGCCTACGGGTCCTACCAAGTTGTGGTGTGATAAAAAGTCTGCTATCTATATGGCTACCAATCCAGTGTTTCATGAGTGAACAAAACATATCGAGATAGACTGTTATTTCATCAGACACGAGTACAAGAAAGGAACTATCGATTTTGGTTTTGTTCGATCTAGTGAACAACTTGCTGACTTATTTACTAAGGCTTTACCCGGGTCTCGCGTTCAATACATTTGTAACAAGTTGGGCATGATAGATATCTATACTCCAACTTGAGGGGGGTGTTAATATATATTGCATATTAATAATGTTATCCTATGGGTATGCCCATAGTATCTATTGTAGTCTTCATATCTTAATAAATATGTGCGTATGCCTCACAATGAAGACACACACTTTCAGTATTTCTTCTCTCATATTTTAACACATAGATGGATTAGAAAGTAGCTCCCTAGATTCAGCGGAAATCTTAACATTCGGATCCATCAGACTAGATGCTGGTCTACACCCCCAACATGCCTATGTCTTTAAGGAGATCAAGCGTATACTTCCTCTATGAAAGAGATATGCCACGATGAGAGCGAGCAACTTTAATACCAAGAAAGTACTTAAGAGGGCCCAAATCCTTAATATAAAAAACTCTACCAAGATTTTGTTTTACCTGAATAATGCCTAATGTATCATCTCCAGTAAGAATAATGTCATCAACATATACTAACAAAATGATACGACGACCATCAGAGCATTTGCGAACAAAACATGTGTAGTCAGAGTGACATTAAGTAAACCCTATGGACAAGATAATATTACTGAACCGACTGAACCACGCTCTAGGTGATTGTTTCAGTCCATAAAGAGACTTACGGAGGCGACAGACCTTTCGAGAATACTCCCCGCATCCCGAAAACTCGGCAGAGGATCTATGTAGATGGTTTCAAGTATGTTGCTGTGAAAGAAAAGCATTCTTGACATCTGGTTGGTGAAGAGGTCAAGAATGAGAAGCAGCTAAAGAGACAAGGAGACGGACAAAAGTTAGTTTTGCAACAAGGGCAAAAGTAGCACAAAAATCTTTATCGGGAATCTGGGTAAAGTCTTTAGCCACGAAACGGGCTTTATAGCGATCAACAGAACCATCAGCTAAATATTTTACACTGAAGACCCACTTACACCCCACAATCTTCTCACCAGTAGGTAAGGGACAAGTTCCCAGTTACTATTAGCCTCTAAGGCATTCATTTCGGTTTTCATGGCAATAACCCACAGGAGATGCTAAAGAGCTTCAGATACAGACCAGGGAAGAGGCACAGAAGTGATCTTTCCAATGAAAGAACGGTAGGAATTTGAAAGACCATCATAAGAAAGATACTGGGAAATAGGGTGGTTAGTACTGCTACGCCAAGTATAACGAGAAGGGGGTTTACAACTACGAGGAGGATAATGAGGAGGAAAAGGAATACTTGAACCTGTGGCCAAAGAGATCTCTGGCAAAGGAGGTTGAGATCGAGGGCGGTGAGAGTATGTCTCCAAAGGGGCATGGGTCTCCTGATCAGAGGAAGATAACGGTACGTGCCCCAAAGGAGAATAAAAAATGGGAACTAGATGAGCACTCAGGAGGAGATCCACCATAGGAGTGGAAGGGGCAGAGTCATGTAAGGTGGACATAGGGTTATAAAAAGGAATATCCTCACAGAAGGTGACATCAAGAGAATAAAACATATGGCGAGACATGGGATCGTAGCAACGATAACCTTTGGACATAGCAGAATAACCCAAGAAGATACATCGAATAGATTTATTATCTAATTTAGTGCGAGCTCGGTTGCGATTCTGAACAAAACAAGTACAGTTAAACACCTTAAGGAGAAGAGGAAACAAAGTACGATTGGGCTGAAGAACCTGCAGAGGAGCTGAACTATGTAAAGTTCGACTAGGAGTGCGGTTAATGAGGTAAACCGGAGTAAGGACAACCTATGCCACTAAGACTTAGGGACATACATGGCACATAGAAGGCAATGAACAACAGATATAATATGGCGATTCTTATGTTCTGCAACACCGTTCTGTCCAAGAATATATGGACAGGTAAGTTGTTGGAGAATACCCTGCTCACGAATGTGGGAACGAAAAGTATCAGAAATGTACTCATCACCATTATCAGAACGTATTTGGCGAACAATAATGTTAAATTGGGTTTTAACCATTTGAAGAAATTGAACAAAAATGGGAAACACATCAGATTTGTGTTTTAATAAATACACCAATGTGCAACGAGAATGATCATTAATAAACGTCACATAATAACGATGTCCGGACAAAGCAGCAACCGAAGAAGGTCCCTATACATCCGAATGAATAAAGTAAAAATACCAGACATATGATGCATGTGAGGAATATAAGTAGTACGAGTATGCTTAGAAAGTTCACACACTTCACAATGAGATTTTTGGTCTTTATATGCTTTCTCAAAAGATGGAAATAATAAACACAAATACTGAAAGTTTGCATGTCCTAAACGGGCATGCCAAAGATTTAAAGTTTGATGTGAAAAAATAGAGGATGAGAACTCCGGTAAGACAGAAGCTTG
The DNA here is from genome assembly GCA_034768845.1 of Heliamphora exappendiculata. Taxonomy (NCBI): domain Eukaryota; kingdom Viridiplantae; phylum Streptophyta; class Magnoliopsida; order Ericales; family Sarraceniaceae; genus Heliamphora; species Heliamphora exappendiculata. The sequence continues at coordinate 18,736 of JAOTRH010039865.1, forward strand.
AAGACTGGAGAGAGGTGGCTCCCCAAAGTAATATAGTCCATCACGCTCATAGCCCTTGAAAAAAATCTTCTTCGAACGCAGGTCCTAGAGCAAACAATGCGTGGGTAAGAAAATAATAGCACAATGCAAACTTTTAGCAAGACGACTAATAGAGAGAAGATTAAAGGCAAAATTAGGAACTATGAAGAATAGAATCAAGGGTGGGATAAGGACACAACACCCTTATGACAGATAAGGGAGGTGGAGCCATATGCCAGATAGACAGTATGATTTGCAGAAGCGACAGGAGCAGAGAATAAAGACAACTCACCAGTCATATGATCATTAGCCCCAAAATCCAGAATCCAGGATCCAAGTAGGTTTGTCAGACCGAACGTGGAAAGCAGTGGGAATACCTGAGGCCAAAGTAGCAGTAGGAGTGGATGAGGTGCCTTGAGCCCAAGCAGTGAGAAAGCTAAGTTGCTCTTGAAGTTGACCAATATGAGTATGGAGTCGGTTAAAATCAGGTAGCACAAGAAGGTTAGGACTGACAATAGTTTCTGCAACGGCTGCGTTGCGAGAGGACTTAGGACCAGAGAGCTTGTTAAGAGTGCTGCGTGGCTTTTTCGAGATGAAGTTTGAAGCAACAAGCCTTTGTGTGTCCCACTGCGCCACAATGATAGCAAACAACTTTTCCAGGTGTCACGAGATCCAGAGCCAGCAGCAAGAGCCATCTGATCAAGAATAACTGCAGAAGTGGGGGGAGGAGTGGATTGGAATAACCAACGTTGATGCTCCTCACCATTAATAGTAGCAAAGACCCCATATAAAGAAGGCTTGGGGGAGGTGTTGAGAATCTGAATGCAGAGAGACTCAAATTCTGGTTTTAAACCCATCAAAAATTGATGTATATGTTGATGAGCAAGCCGTGTAACAATGAGAGAAGCAGGCTCAGCCGAAAAATCATTTAATGGCTCATATTGTGCCAATTCCTCCCATCGAGACTGTAAGTATCCAAAAAATTCAGTCACAGAGAATCCTAAAAACTATTAAGAGGCATGAGAAATATCCTTATATAGCTAAAAAATACGGGCATCATTGTGGGCATGGGCATACATTTGTGTCAAGGCTAACCACAAATGAGGAACAGTATCATAATATAGAAACATATTGTACACATGTTCTTCCATAGAATTGAAAATTCAACCCAAGACAGTGCAGTTATCAATATCCCATTGAATACGCCTAGGGTCAGTTTCGGGGGTGGCTTCTCGGTCTCCAAAAGTCAATTAGACTTTCCTTTTCTCCCAGGAAAGCGGCGAAGAGATCGGCTCCAAGTAGCGAATTTTTTTCCATTTAACAATACACTAGTAATACGATTAGCAGGTGCATGCTGAGAAAGAGAAAAGTCTAAGGGGGGTGGATTAGATACAGTCTTGTCACTGGATTCAGCCATATCACTAGGTAAGTTGATGGAAACCAATAAGACAGAAAGGCTGGAGAAGAGCGATGCTACCAGAAACAGAAATGGTAGTCTCAAACAGGTACGGAGCGGCCAACACCCCC